>AWOL01S0010444.1:203447-234626 GCA_000715115.1 Nicotiana otophora | reverse complement strand
AGAAGATGGTTGGAGTTGTTGAAAGACTATGATATCACCATTTTGTATCACCCCGGAAAGGCAAATGTGGTGGCCGATGCTTTGAGTAGAAAGGCTGTGAGTATGGGTAGTCTTGCGTATATTCCGGTTGGTGAGAGGCCATTAGCTGCATATATTCAGACTTTGGCTAATCAGTTTGTGAGGTTAGATGTTTCAGAACCCAGTTGGGTTCTAGCTTGCACAACCGATCGGTCTTCTTTATATGAGTGCATCAGAGAGAGGTAGTATGATGATCCATATTTACTTGTCCTTAAGGACACGGTGCAGCACGGTGATGGCAAACATGATGCTGAGGGAGAGGATGGAGTTCTGCGAATGCAGGGTTGTATTTGTGTGCCTAATGTGAATGGGCTTCGTGAATTAATTCTTAAAGAGGCACACAGTTCCAGGTATTCTATTCATCCAGGTGCCGCTAAAATATATCAAGATTTACGGAAACATTATTGGTGGAGGAGAATGAAGAAGGATATAGTTGCATATGTAGCTCGATGTCTGAATTGTCAGCAAGTTAAGTACGAGCATAAGAGACCTGATGGTTTTCTTCAGAAGTTAGAAATTCCTGAGTGGAAGTGGGAGTGTATCACTATGGATTTTGTTGTTGGGCTCCCACAGACTCAAAGAAAATTTGACGCAGTTTGGGTCATTGTGGACAGGTGGACCAAGTCAGCACATTTCATTCCAGTGGCAATTACCTATTCTTCAGAGAGGTTATCTGAAATTTACATTCGTGAGATTGTCCGCCTATACGGTGTGCCCGTGTCTATTATTTCAGATCGAGGAATGCAATTTACCTCACACTTCTAGAGGGATGTACAGCGTGATTTAGGCACGCGGGTTGAGTTGAGTACAATATTTCATCCATAGACAGACGGACAGTCAGAGCGCACTATTCAGATATTGGAAAATATGCTCCACGCTTGTGTTATAGACTTTGGAGGTTCTTGGGATCATTTCTTGCCACTTGCGGAGTTTGCTTATAATAATAGCTACCAGTCGAGCATTCCGATGGCTCCATATGAGGCATTATACGTAAGGCGATGTCGATCGCCAGTTGGTTGGTTTGAACCGGGAGAGGCTCGGTTGTTGGGTACCGATTTGGTTTAGGATGCCCTGGATAAGGTAAAGATTATTCAGGATCGACTTCGCATAGCTCAGTTTAGGCAAAAGAGTTATGGCGACCGTAAAGTTTGTGATATTGTATTCAAGTTTGGAGAAAGAATATTGCTCCGGGTTTCACCTATGAAAGGTGTAATGAGGTTCGAAAAGAAGGGCAAGTTGAGCACTAGGTATATCAGATCCTTTGAAATTCTTGAAAGGGTGGGTGAAGTAGCCTACAGGCTTGCATTACCACCTAGTTTATCAGCGGTTTATCCGGTGTTCCATGTGTCTATGCTCCAGAATTATCATGGTGATCCGTCCCATGTGTTAGATTTCATCTCATTCCAATTGGACAAAGATTTGACTTACGAGGAGGAGCCGGTGGCTATTCTTGTCCGGTAGGTTCGACAATTGAGGTCTAAGAGTTATCCTTCAGTTTGGGTGCAATGGAGAGGTCATCCGGTAAAGGCATCTACCTAGGAATCCGAGTCGGATATGCGGAGTAAATATCCATACCTTTTCTCCAGCACAGGTACTTTTTTTTTTTCTAACTCCGTTCGAGGACGAACGTTTGTTTTAGAGGTGGAGAATGTGATGACCCAAAATGTCATCTTTAATTTAATAAGTAATTATGTGTTATAAGACCTCGAAAAGTACTAATTATCATTCCTCGACTTGCGTGCGCAGTCCAAAAATATTTTCGAAAAGTTTTCATGTGGAAAAATGGATTAAAATGTGAGTTAGGCTTTAAAACTCAAGTGAGTTGACTTTGGCCAACAATTTTAGCAAACGGACCCGGATCAATGTTTTGACAATTCCGGTAGCTCCGTATCGTGATTTGGGACTTGGGCGTATTCCCGGAATTTAATTTGGAAGTCCCTAGCTCAAGTTATGACCATTTAACGGAACTAGCAATTTAAAGGCTAAAGATTCCAAGTTTGACCAAGGGGTTGACTTTTTGATATCGGAGCCGGAATTCGATTCTGGAAATTTGAACAGCTCTGTTATGTCATTTATGACTTGTGTACCAAATTTGAAGTCATTCCGGATTCATTTAATATATTTTGGCACGAGGTTTGCAAATTGAAAAGTTTAAAAACTCAAAGTCCGAATCGAGGTGTGAATTGCAATTTCGATACTATTTCATGTGATTTGAGACCCTGAGTAAGTCCGTATTATGTTACGGAACTTGTAGGGATATTTGGATAAGGTCCCGAGGGGCTCGGGTAAGTTTCAGATGAATCATATTATTGATAACTTCGGCAAATGATTTGGGTTTTCACTGATGTATTTGAAAGGAAGAACTATTATTTTGGAAATCATGATTTGGCTGAGCATTTTATCTTTGAGTTACTTCCGGTATTATTTGCTTTATGTTATTATGGACTGTTGTGGACTATTGGTTGTGGATCCGACCTTGGTGGAAGCTCGTCACTAATTTCAACCTACGGCTAGGTTTGTTACTTACTCAGTACATGGGGTCGGTTGTACTGATACTACACTTCTGCACATTGCGTGCAGATGTTGGCTGTTGTTGTTGCTGTGCTAGATGGTTGCGGGACTTGAAGATGTACCTGCGTTCCTGTTGTAGCAGCCTCTTGTTCAGGGTAGCCTTAGATTTATAAAAGCTTTTTAATGTATTATTCAAACAGACTATGTATTTATTTTATTTCCGCGTTGTATACTCTATTCTTAGAAGCTCATGATTTGTACTACCTGTTCTTGAGGATTGTACACGATTAAGACCTTTATTTACTTAAATTGCTTTAATAATTATTATTGAAATTGGATAGTTGGTAATTGTCTTACCTAACGGGTTGGGTTAGGTGCCATCACGACTAGTTGAATTTTGGGTCGTGACAAGGTGGTATCAGAGCTCTAGGTTCATAGGTTATACGAGTCATGAGCAAGTATCTAGTAGAGTCTTGCGGATCGGTATGATGACGTCCATACTTATCTTCGAGAGGCTACAAGGCATTTAGGATATATACTTCCCATCTTTCTTTCCTTATCGTGTGAGATTGATTCATCTTGAGACATAACTCTTTGAATTCCTTCCACATATTCGTATGAGCACATGAGCGCTCAATATCAGCTGTGCATCGCCGGCTTGTGATTCCACGAACGAAGTTCGAGATGAGTATTCTATGTATGGGTGAATGGGCCAGTCTGGAGGACTTGAGGCCAAGTTTAGATCGCATCACGACTAATTGGATTTTTGATCGTGACACGAACTCTAACTGAATACATATAATTATCTCGAGGATCGAATATACAGTATTGATCGAATAAGAAATTAACAGTACAATAAAATGGAAAGACTCCAGGGGACTGCGACGACCAAGTAGCTCTACCTTGAATCCTTACGATCCTGCTTTACTCTGCCCAAGTCCGATATCTCCAATACCTGACTCTGCACAAAAATGTGCAGAAGTGTAGTATGAGTTCACCACGGTCGGTACCCAGTAAGTATCAAAACTAACCTCAGTGGAGTAGTGACGAGGTACAATCAAGACACTCACTAGTCTAATAACCTGTGTAATTTGAGATACAAAATAATAGAAAATAAATAGTAGTAATAGAAGCACCAATCAACTAGTGATTTTAACAGCAAAGCAACAGGAACACCATAAATATTACTCAAGCGAATAATAAATACAGGCACAACCAATTAATCAAGTCCCTTCAATATACATCTTTTACCTATAAGTTTTTCAATAAAAGTCTCTAGAATATAATTCTTTTCAATAAATATATTTCGAATATATTTTCTTTAAATAAGTATCCTTCCATTAAAATTCTTTCACATAAATATCTTTCGAGTATAATTCTTTCAAGTAAATATCTTTCTAATATAATTCTTTTAAATAAATATCTTTCTAATATATATAATTCTTTCAAGTAAATATTCTTCTAATATAATTCTTTCAAATAAATATCTTTCTAATATATATAATTCTTTCAAATAAAAGTCACCATGTGACACCTCATTTAACTTTCTTGGCGTGAGAAATATATTCAACATATCACATCAAATGGTATGGAAATACCTTCGTGCACTTGTCTCATTCTCACCCAATATATATATGTAGATCAAATCAATTGCACGACATCACCCTTCGTGCATTTATATCTTTCTCACAGTGCATACATATAACAGTACCAACTAGGTGGGAGAAATGTCAATAACAATAAAAGGAATAAAGTGGAGGCACACAGGAAGCAACAATGAGTACAAGACACATAGAAAACATAGGTACACGATAACATCTCAAGATAAAGGCATGAATGTATACACAACAAAAAGATATCACAATGTAATGTATGTCTCTCGTCCTCGCCTGCACGGAAACACCCTTCATGCCATGAATATATGATAATATAAAAATAATTGCACGGCATCACCCTTCTTGCTTTTACTCTCGTCCTCACCTGATAATATAAATGAAATAGCACGGCATCACCCTTTGTGCTTTACACTCTCAATTGCACGGCATCACCCTTCGTGCTTTACACTCTCAAATGGCACGGCATCACCCTTCGTGCTTTACACTCTCAAATGGAACGGCATCACCCTTCGTGCTTTACACTCTTCGGACACCAAATCAAAGGAAATTTTCAAGAAAACTTTAAAGCCTTTATTTTTACAACCGGACGTCCGAATCACGTCAAATCAACTCCGATTCTCACCAAATTCAGCAGACAAGTCATAAATATTATAGTGGACCTACACAGGGCTCCGAAACCAAAATATAGACCCGAGGTCAATAAATCCAATATCAGTAATTTCTTAAAATTCATTAAGCTTTCAAGCTTTTAATTTTTCATCAAAATTCCATATCTCGAGCTAGGGATCACAGAATTCGATTCCGGGCATATGCCCAAGTCCCAAATCACGATACGGACCTATCAGAATTGTCAAAATACTGATCCGTATCCGTTTGCTCAAAATGTTGACTAAAGTCAACTCAGTTGAGTTTTTAAAACTCTATTTCATATTTTAATCTATTTTTCACATAAAAACTTTTTGAAAAATTGTATGGACTGTGCACACAAGTCGAGGAATGATAAATGGTGATTTTCGAGGTCTTAGAACACATAATTAATTATTAAATTTAAAGATGACATTTTGGGTCATCACAGCAATGTCACGAACTTTACGGTCGGCGTAACTCTTTTGCCTGGACTGAGCTGTACGAAGTCGATCCTGTATAATCTTGACCTTGTCCAAGGCCTCCTGAACTAAATCTGTACCTAGTAACTGAGCCTCCCCCGTCTCAAACCACCCAATTGGCGACCTACACCACCTACCATATAATGCCTCATAGGGAGCTATTTGAATGCTTGACTGGTAGCTGTTATTGTAGGCAAACTCCGCTAACGGCAAAAACTAATCCCTAGAACCTACGAAGTCAATAACAAAGGCGCGGAGCATATCCTCCAAGATCGGAATAGTATGCTCGGACTGCCCGTTCGTCTGAGGATGAAATGATGTGCTCAACTCAGCCCGCGTACCCAACGCATGCTCAACTGCCCTCCAAAAGTGTGAGGTAAACTGCGTACCTCGATCAGAAATCATAGACAATGGAACCCCGTGAAGACAGACGATCTCACAAATGTAAATCTCTGCCAACCGCTCCGAGGAATAGGTAACTGCCACAGGAATGAAATGCGCTGACTTAGGTAGCCTATCAACAATGACCCAAACTGCATTGAACTTCCTCTGAGTCTGTGAGAGTCCAACAACAAAGTCCATAGTGATACGCTCCCACTTCCACTCAGGAATATCTAACCTCTGAAGTAAACCACCAGGTCTCTGATGCTCACACTTTACCTACTAGCAATTTAGGCATTGAGCTACATAAGCAACTATGTCCTTCTTCATTCGCCTCTACCAATAATGCTGCCTCAAGTCCTGATACATCTTGGCGGTGCCTGGATGAATAGAATACCAGGAACTGTGGGACTCCTCAAGGATCAAATCACGAAGTCCATCCATATTAGGCACACAAATACGACCCCGCATCCTCAAAACTCCGTCATCTCCAACAGTAACGTGCTTGTCACCACCGTGCCGCACTGTGTCTCTAAGGACAAGTAAATGAGGATCATCATCCTGCCGATCTTTGATGCGCTCAAGAAAAGAAGACCGAGCAACTGTACAAGCTAGAACACGACTGGGCTCAGAAACATCTAACCTCACTAACTGGTTGGCCAATGTCTGAACATCCAATGCAAGCGGTCTCTCACCAACTGGAATATTTGAAAGGCTACCCATACTGACTGACTTTCTGCTCAAAGCATCGACCACCACATTGGCCTTCCCGGGATGATACAATATGGTGATATCATAGTCTTTCAATAGCTCCAACCACCTCCTCTGCCTCAAATTGAGTTCCTTCTGTTTGAACAAATACTGCAAGCTCCGATGATCAGTGAATACCTCACATGGCACGCCGTAAAGGTAGTGCCTCCAAATCTTCAGCGCGTGAACAATGGTTGCTAGCTCTAGATCATGAATAGGGTAATTCTTCTCGTGAACCTTCAGCTCCGTGAGCCATATGTAATAACCTTGCCGCCCTGCATTAATACTACACCTAGACCAATACGAGATGCATCAAAATATACTATATAAGATCTTGAACCTGTGGGTAACACAAATACTAGTGTCGTGGTCAAAGCAGTCTTGAGCTTCTGAAAGCTCGCTTCACACTCTTCTGACCACCTGAATGGGGCACCCTTCTGGGTCAATCTGGTCAATAGGGCTGCTATGGATGAAAACCCCTCCACAAATCGACAGTAATAGCCCGCCAAACCGAGGAAACTACGGATCTCTGTAGCTGATATGGGTCTAGGCCAGTTCTGGACTGCCTCAATCTTCTTAGGATCCACTCGAATACCCTCTGCTGATACAACGTGACCCAAGAAAGCAACTGAACTCAACCAAGACTCGCATTTTGAGAACTTAGCATATAACTGACTGTCTTTCAGAGTCTGAAGAACGATCCGAAGGTGCTGCTCATGCTCCTCTCGACTGTGGGAGTAGATCAAGATATCATCAATAAACACAACCACAAAGGAATCCAAGTAGGGTTTGAACACCCGGTTCATCAAATCCATAAGTGCTGCTGGGGCATTTGTCAGCCCAAATGACATCACTAGAAACTCATAATTCCCATACTGAGTCCGCAAAGCTGTCTTAGGAACATCAAATGCCCTAATCCTCAACTGATGGTAGCCATATCTCAAATCAATCTTTGAAAACACCTTGGCACCCTGAAGCTGATGAAATAAATCATCAATCCTCGGCAATGGATATTTGTTCTTGATGGTGACTTTGTTCAACTGCCGATAATCTATACATATCCTCATCGATTCATCTTTATTCTTCACAAACAATACAGGTGCACCCCAGGGCGAGACACTGGGTCTAATGAAGCCCTTATCAAGCAAATCTTGCAACTGCTCCTTCAATTCTTTCAGCTCCGGCGGGGCCATGCCATATTGTGGAATGGAAATAGGCTGAGTGCCCGGAGCCAAATCAATGCAGAAATCAATATCCCTGTCGGGTGGCATCCGCGGAAGGTTGCAGGAAATACCTCTGGAAACTCACGAACAACCGACACCGAATCTATGGAAGGAACCTCCGCACTAGAATCGCGGACATAAGCCAAATAAGCTAGACATCCCTTCTCGACCATATGCCGAGCCTTCACATAAGAGATAACCCTACTGGCAGAATAGCCAAGATTCCCTCTCCACGCTAATCGAGGCAACCCCTACAAGGCTAAGGTCACTGTCTTGGCATGACAATATAATATAGCATGATAAGGTGACAACCAATCCATACCCAGTATGACATCAAAATCTACCATGTCAAAAAGTAGGAGATCTACACGAGTCTCAAGACTCCCAATGGTGACCACACACGAATGATAAACACGATCTACAACAATAGCATCTCTCACTGGTGTGGACACATACACAGGAGCACTCAAAGAATCACGAGGCACAACCAAATAGGAAGCAAAATAGGATGACACATAGGAGTAAGTAGATCCCGGATAAAATAGGACTGAAGCATCTCTACTGCAAACTGAAACAGTACCTGTGATAACATCGCCAGATGAATCAGCCTCAGGCCTGGCTGGGAAAGCATAAAATCGGGGTTAGGCCCCACCACCCTGAACTACGTCCCTGGGATGACCTCTAACTGGCTGGTCTCCACCTCTAATGGTCAGACCTCTACCTCTAACAGTCTGGCCTCTACCTCTGGCTGCGTGACCCATGCCTCTGGCTGACTGAGCAGGTGGTGCAGCAACTGGTGCCGGAACCATGGCACGAGAACTCTGATGCTGTGAGCTGCCCGTTACCCGAGGGAAAAATCTAGCAATGTGCCTCGGATGACCACAAGTACAATATAACTTCGGCTGCTGTGACTGCTGACCCTGAAACTGAACCTGTCGACCTGAATAACCACCCTGATAAATATGGAGTGGAGGTGCACTAATAGGAGCTGGTGGTGCACTATAGGCTAGCTGGTCGGAATAATGCATCCGAGGGCCACGACCACCTGAGGCACCGTGGGATGCTTGGAGCGCTGAATAAAACGGCCTGGGAGGTTGGCCTCTACCAAAAGTACTCCTGCCTCTAGATGAGGCACCACTGAACTCATCAGAATGACGAGGTCTCTTGCCAGACCCCTGACCTCTCTGAGTAAGAACCAGTTCGACTCATCTGGTGACATTAGTAGCCGCTTGAAAAGAAATCTCACTCCCAGTCTCCTTAGCCATCTGCAACCTGATAGGTTGAGCAAGTCCATCAATAAACCTCCTCACCCTCTCTCTCTCTCGGTGGGAAGCAGAAGAATAGCATGACGAGCGAAATCCACAAAACGGGTCTCATACCGAGTAACAGTCATACTGCCCTGCTGGAGACGCTCAAACTGACGGCGACACTCCTCTCTCAATGTGATAGGCAGAAACTTCTCTATGAAGAGCTGAGAGAACTGGTCCCAAGTAAGAGCAGGCGACCTAGCTGGCCTGGTCAACAAGTAATCTCTCCACCATTTCTTGGCAGAACCAGTCATCTAAAATGCAGCAAAATCGATCCCATTGGTCTCCACTATACCCATGTTCCGTAGAACCTCGTGATAGCTGTCAAGATACTCCTAGGGATCCTCTGAAGGAGCACCGCTGAAGTGAACAGGAAAGAGCTTGATGAACCTGTCCAATCTCCATAAAGCCTCAAAAGACATAACTGGACCATCTCCGACCTGTGCTGCAATAATCGGCTGAAGTAATCCGATTGGCTGAGCTGCTGGAGCATAATACTGGGGAGCTATATACTCCGGAGCGGGAGTGGTAGGAGTCTGGGCTCCTCCTCCAGCTTGATAGACTGCTGGTGCCATGGGAAATACGCCAGTCTGGGCCACATTCTCCATAAGGCCCACCAAACGGACCAAAGCGTCCTGAAGTACTGGGGTAGCAATGAACCCCTCCAGAACCTGAGCTAGTCCGGTAGGAACAGTCTGGGTTTGAACCTCCTTGTCAATCTCTATCTGAGGCTCCACTGCTGGGGCTGCTGCTCGGGCCCTAGGCTGAGCCCTGACCCTGCCTTGGCTTCTGGCACGGTCTCGGCCTCGACCTCTACCCCGCGTAGGAGTTGTCACTGGAGGCTCTGGCTGCTGCTCAGCTGAGGAAGCGGTATGTGTTCTCGCCATCTGCGAGAGAATAAGAGTAGAAGAGTTCAATCAGTATTGAGAAAGCAAAATCGCACGACAGAGAAGAATTGAAGTGATACTTGTTCCTAAACTTCATAGCCTCTGGAAGATAAGGACAGACGTCTCCGTACCGATCCTCCAGACTCTACTAAGCTTGCTCGTGAATCATGAGACCTAAGAAACCTAGTGCCCTAATACCAACTGTCACGACCCGAAATTTCCCACCGACGGGACCGTGATGGCGTCTAACATTTTACTTGCTAGGCAAGCCAACATTAGAGAATCATTAACCAATTCCTTATTTTCGTTCAGTAATTAACAATAATTAACTAAGATCAAATATAATAAGTGCGGAATATCATAAAACTGTATTAATTACTACCACCCAGATCTGGAGTCACAATTCACGAGCATTCTAGAATTCTTCGGCAAGTAATAGTCTAAAAGAAATACAACTGTCTGAATGAAAGAAAACAGTAGGACATAAAAGAGAGACGAGGACTTCAAGGTCTGTGAACACCGACAGATCTACCTTGAGTTTCCGGACAGCGAACCAATAGCAAACCTCTATCAACCTGAGCCGGTATCCAAATCTGCACAGAAAGTGCAGAGTTCAGCATCAGTACAACCGACCCCATGTACTAGTAAGTGTCGAGACTAACCTCGGCGAATTAGTGACGAGGCTAGGACAAGACACCCACATATAACCTGAACAGTATAATCATGCTAGTGGCAACAACAGTAAATAAAGCAATAACGCATAAATAATGTGAAGGGGACATACAGTGGGAAATACAACATAGAGAGTGAGAATAATGAAAAGACAAAATTAAACAGAATATCCTTGAACGAATTGAGCAATTAAAACAGCAAAGGAAAACTGCACGGCATCACCCTTCGTGCTTTTACTCTCAACCTCACCAAATAAATAAATAGAATGGAACGACATCACCTTCGTGTTTTTACTCTCAACCTCACCAAATAAATAAATAGAACGGCACGGCATCGCCCTTCGTGCTTTTTCTCTCTTCGTCGCAATATAAATAAAGCATGCACGACATTACCCTTCGTGCTTTACACTCTTCCTCATAATATAAATAAAGCATACACGGCATCACCCATCGTGCTTTACACTCTTCCTCACAATATACATAAAGCATGCACGACATCACCCTTCGTGTTCTACACTCCTCCTCACCAATCACAAAATCGATAACAATGGATAAATAAGAGTATCACAAAGGAACCAGTATTTTACCCATAATCAATAGCACAATTTAATATCAACCTTGAATCAATATTCGAAAGTTGCCAAATCTCAGTGAAACCAGATATGAGTCACCCAACATTTCAAATAACCCGCTAAGAATGGATAGTAGAATTTAAGACTACAAAATAGATAAGAATAGAATTTCACTCGCATGCTATGACTCGACAACGACGCATACATGCTCGTCACCTCACCTATACATCGTATTTAACAACCAAACATGTGGCACATACCTTTAGCGAAGGGTAATGCCCCCATCGCTTCGCGTTCGCAGACAAGCCTTCGCGTTCGCGAAGAAAAAAACTTCAACTGCCCAGTTTACTCTTCGCATTCGCGAGAGTATCTTCGCGAACGTGAAGATGGACATGCTAGAACACCTGCTGCAGCAAAATACCCGATTTTCAAAGTCCAAAATATCATGTAGCCTATGCGAAACTCACCCGAGCCCTCGAGGCTCCAAACCAAATATGCACACAAGTCCTAAAACACCATACGAACTTGCTCGCGCGATCAAATCGCCAAAATAACACCTGAAACTATGAATCGGACACCAAATCAAAGGAAGTTTTCAAAAAAACTTTAAAACTTATATTTTTCTCAACTGGACGTCCGAATCACATTAAATCAACTCCGTTTCTCACCAAATTTTGCAGACAGTTCTTAAATATCATAATGAACCTGTACCGGGCACCGGAACCAAAAATACAGACCCGGTACTAACAATGCCAAACATCAATCAATTCTTAAAAATAATTAATATTCAGACTTTTAATTTTCATCAAAAATTCATAACTTGAGCTAGGAACCTCCGAATTTGATTCCGGGCATACACCAAGGTCCCATAATTCGATACGGACCCACCGGAACCGTCAAAACATGGATCCACTCCCGTTTACCAAAAATGTTAACTGAAGTCAACTAAAATCAACTTTTAAGGCAAAAGTTCTTATTTTCATTAGTTTTCAACATAAGAGCTTTCCGAAAACATGCCCGAACTACGCACGCAAATCGAGAAGGGTAAAAAATGAGATTTGTTTTAAGGCTTAAGAGCGCAGATTCGAATTCTAAATTATAAGATGACCTTTTGGGTCATCACAAAAATTCAAGTGACAATAACAACAATTTATCCTATAAAAACAACCTCGGCAAACAAAGAATGAGGCATGACAAATAAGGGATTTAATAAGTTACAACAATTTTCCAACTTAATACTTAAGGGCGTCTACAAATTTCAAACGATATAATTTGCACATATAAACCAAGTACGTACTCGTCACCTCGGGTACATGGTTTTCAATTACACAATTTCCACTTAAGACTCAATTCCTAAGGGATAATTCCTCCACTCTAGGTTAGGCAAGATAATTACCTTTTTGAAGTTATGCCGATATTCCAAAATTGTCTTTTAGCTTGAATTGACCTCCGGACCGCCCAAATCTATCCAAATTAATTTTATAACTTCATTAAAATTCATCGGAAACAATTCCGGATAATAAAACGTCGACTTAAAAATTTTATTCCAAAAGGTCAACAAAAGTCAACACGGGGCCCGCCCCTCGGAACCCGATATAATTTTTATGAAATTCGAATACCCATTCCAATACGAGTTCAACCATGCCAATTTTATCGAATTCCAATAACAACTCGACCTCCAAATCTTAAAATTTTGTTTTTGGAAGATTTTGTAAAAATCTTGATTTCTTCTATTTAAATCCAAATTAAACGATGAATATAATCATAGATTCATGAAATATAATCACTTTAGGATATAGAACACTTACCCCAACCAAGTTTGTGAAGAATCCCTCCAGAATCGCTCCGATCCGAGCTCCAAATATCCCAAAATGAAAATGGCGAAATGACCATTTTTGGTTCTTAACATTTTGCCCAGTTTCGCACTTGCAAACCATTTTATCGCACTCGAGAGCTCACTTTTGCGAGCCAATTCTCGCTTCTGCGACGTCCACTGGCGCTGCCCTCGCACCTGCAGAAGAGATTCTACTTCTGCGCTTATGCAGGTGCGAGAAATTCTTCGCACCTGCGGCCTCAGTCCAGCCCAGCCAATTTCGCTTCTGTGATGGTCGCACCTGCGCCCATAATTCCGCAGGTGCGGTTCCAACAGCTGCTGCCATTTTCCAGCAGCTTCCTTCAAGTCCAAATTGCTCCGTTAACCTTCCAAAATTCACCCGAGGCCTCTGGGACCTCAACCAAATATACCAACATGTCCCAAATAAAATATGAACTTAGTCGAGGCTTCAAACCACGTCAAACAACGCCGAAATTACGAATCGCGCATCGAATCGAATTATAAGTTTTCAAATCTTTCGACTTCTATATTTTGTGCCGAAACGTATCAAATCAATCCGGAATGACTTCAAATTTTGCACACAAGTCATAATTGACTTAATGGAGCTATTCCTATTTTCGGAATTAAAATCCGACCTCGTTATCAAAATTTCACCCTTCGGTCGGACTTTCCAAAATCTTCTATTTTCTAACTTTCGCCAAAATACGTCGAATTGTCCTACGGACTTCCAAATAATTTTTCGGACATGCTCCTAAGTCCAAAATCACCATATAGAGCTATTGACATCATCAAAATTCCATTCCGGAGTTGTTTGCTCAAAAGTCAACTCTCCGGTCAACTCTTTCCATTTAAGCTTCTAAATAAGAATTGTTCTTTTAATTAAATTCTGAATCCTCCGAAAATCAAATTCGACCACACCCGCGGGTCATAATACTTATTAAGAAATTGCTCGAGACCTTAAGTCACTGAACATGGCGTTAATTCTTAAAACGACAAGTCGGGTTGTTACATTCTCCACCTCTTAAACAAATGTTCGTCCTCGAACGCTCCAAGAATTATTCTGAGGTTACCAAATTGATGATTTTACTTTTACACGTATACTCACGGTTGATCCCATGCTATTGCATTTGAGATAAGACCGACAACACCATCTCAATTGAGATTATTTCTTTTATCCATATTTGTAAACTTTAAGACCAATTTCTTACACTCCAAACGTTTTCAAAAGGCTTGATTTTTCACATCAACGCACGGTATTAGCCTCAACTGGCTATAGCCACTCGTGCCTACTCACACATCAACTTTCTTGATAGTGTTGAAGTACTTCAAAATTATTTTGGGGTGTTACATTCTCCCCTGCTTAGGATCATTTGCCCCCAAATACTTAACATAACTTATCTCTTCTTTTGAAAATCTCAATCCCCCAAATTTTACTAACTCCCAAATTTTCCAGAAATGTCGGCAGAGTATTCCCTATACTTGGGCCTATCCACCGGTCAGAGTAACACAAAAATAACTCCTACAACACATCCACAACCCAATAAAATACCACAAGGTATATATCAATAACACCAATCTCAGCATTACAAGCACTGCATTATCAATTAATCTCATATTAACCACCATCTCATTTCGAATTTTCACAACACTTACAACAGAATGTGAGGCATGAAGACCTCATGATTACTTACTCGGATTAATGAGTCATATTTAATGTCACCTGGGCACTCACTTCATAGGCTAAAACTCAATGTTTACAGCACAAAAATGGCTGAATATGAACAGAAAATATACAAGAATTATCAAATAAGCCTAATAGGCATGGCTCCCAATTAATATTATTGAACAAATTAAATTTCACAAAGGGAGAATTTTAAACTCCTAAATATTTCACCACAAGGACCTCGTCCTTAACTCCGAATCACAAGTGTTTTGCACATTGTGCCAACTGAAATTTCAATTTCCTTTCTTTCTTCCTTTTAATAAATTTTCGTAAACATTTTTTTTCATAACACATAACGAACCCTCATACCGATAGGGCATATAATTCATAAAATTGGAATCAATTATTCCGAGACACATTAAACCCACTGTAATGAATAATAAAAATTACTTTTGGACTTATATCCCTCAATGGTGCCCAAAAATAAAAATGATAGACACAGGCTCACATCTTCAAATCTCCCGACAGGGATAAACATATACGTGGGTCACGAAATTACGAAGTTCACCCATAAGCGGAGCATAATAGGAGGACTCACCTCATTATTCAAAACTGAATCAAATTAAGGGAAAAATATTCTTTTATAACAAAAATCAGGATCGTACCTGTAATGTCACCATCTGGTGTATTCGCCTCAGCAAATCATAGTGATTATATCAACGAGTTGGGTCTCCACCTCTTAGGTTCCCACTACCCGCATGTCCTCCACCTCTAGCTGACTGTGCAAGTGGAGTATTAACTGGAATAAAGCTCGTAGCCTAACTATTCTGATGAAATCCGTCTCTTCCAAGTCTGGGACATTCCTCTTGATGTGTCTAGTACAATCACACTGATAACAACCCTTCTGCAGGTTCGGCTACTCATACTGAGTCTCTGCCGGATAACTGGAATAACTATGATAGGAACCCCGTGCCGGTGGTGCATTAAAAGAACTTACTGTAGCACCCCGATTATTCTGAAATTGTTTCTGTGACCTCAATGGTACTGAAATGTAAAATTATTAAGGAAGCGGGAATACCGCAAGTCCCAGCATCATCCCATACTAATCTCAGCTCTTAATCATATACAAATTTTGGAGAGCCTTTCAATACCACATAAATATATCTCAGGCCAAAACTGATATAATACATGACCCCCACAATCTGATCGTTGATAGTGGACTCCCCTCCCTTGGCGTGAAGCCATAGGGCACATTTTGATGATCCACAATACTAACCTTCATCGCTCGTACGACTCCGGTCATAAGACATCTCAAACCATTTATTTGGCGCATGTCATCCTCGTGACAGTTAAACTCGCTTCCTCTAGTGCCTTGGTTGCGTACGTACCCTTCACTAAATAGAAATCCCATACGAATTACATAGTCTTTAATACCACTAGCTATTTTAGATCTACATCCACCTCGTGACCCTACCACAATTCATGCTGATTAGAAAATTAATTAAACCTTCTTAATATCATACTTATCAACCAGATGTCAGAACCCGCTGCACCCCAATGTGCATAACTGAATGATCTCTCAATACTTCCGCATCCTCTATCTGGATGACACATTGTAATAATGGTTGAGCTACCCTGGCTCTCTTATAACCCCTCTATAGTATCACTAATCGCTTACGCATAGTTCATACCAAGTGCACAATTTCATACACGAGCGGATGCAAAAGAACATAAGATATATGCTTCAAGCTGAATAATGTCGCATGATGAGGAATGAAATAAGTGAGAATTTTTTCCTACTAGCTTTGTAACCTCTTGAAGATAAGTACAGACATCTCCGTACCGATCCACAAGACTTTACTAAACTCGTTCGTGAATCGTAGAACCTATGAACCTAGAGCTCTGATACCAACTTCTCATGACCCAAAAACCCACCACAGACGTCGTGATGGCACCTAGTCTCTAAGACTAGGTATGCCAATTACAATTACCTTTTGAAGCCCTTTTTTTTAAAACCAACAGTGGAAATAATTACAATATACAACATCCCAAGACTGGTAGTACTGAGTCACGAACTCTAACTGAATACATGGAATGATCACGAAGACCGAATATACAATATTGTTTGATTACAAATTAACAATACAATAAAATGAAAAGACTCTAAGGGACTGCGACGACCAAGCAGCTCTACCTTGAATATTTACGATCGCGATTTAACTCTGCTCAAGTCCGATACCTCCAATGCCTGGCTCTGCACAAAAATATACAGAAGTGTAGAGTGAGCACACCATAGCGGTGCCCAGTAAGTATCAAGACTAACCTCAATGGACTAGAGACGAGGTACAGTCAAGACACTCACTAGTTTAATAACCTGTGAAATATAATATACAAAATACTAGGAAACAATATCAATAAAGGCAGGATAAAACAACCAGTGATATGCACAACAGGCAACGAGAATATCATTAATATCCCTCAACAATTAATAAACACAATTACACCCAAATAAATCAAGTTCTTCAAATAAATATCTTTCATATAATTATTTTTGAATAAAAATCCTTCCAAATAAATATTTTGAATATAATTCTTTCAATTAAAAAGTCACCATGTGACACCTCATTTCATAATCATAAAACTACGGGTCTCAGCCCATTTTATATTTTTCGTAAACANTCTTTCATATAATACTTTCTAAGTAAAAATCCTTCCAAATAAATATTTTGAATATAATTCTTTCAATTAAAAAGTCACCATGTGACACCTCATTTCATAATCATAAAACTACGGGTCTCAGCCCATTTTATATTTTTCGTAAACACGGGTCTCAACCCATTTTTATATTTCCACGGCACCTCGTGCCCCATTATTAAATCATCATGTTTTTCCGGCACCTCGTGCCCTTAATTCATATCTCAACTGCACGAACAACTCATGTGCCAAATATCCACAATGTATATAAGATCCACATGATCAATCTATTTCCACTAAAGTGAGTTTAGAATTTTTAAATCAAGTAATAAATCAACAAAGAATTGAATTTATTTTTAGAATTCATTTGGGTGAATAAAAGCAACATTTCACTTAAATTAAGGCATCAGATAAACTACTGGTTTGGTTGTAAAACTATTTAATTTAAAATAAAATAATAATTTCTTTTTATTTAAATCAATTCAATCATCGAAAATCGGTAAGAAAACCCAGAAATATACTTCTTCAGAGTCACGTGCTAAAAGCCAAAGCCAACTCGATATAACTAGGAACACTAAACACATGATAATAAAGTCAACTAATACATCACGTAAGAAGACAAGAATTTACATATTCAACAAAACAAAATGACCAAGACAGGAACATAAATAAAGAAATATCAACAGGGTACTCCCGAGGTACCGCCTCGTAGTCCCAAATCATAAATAAATTCACAATATCTTATTTTCTTATATCACCGCGGGAGCCTTCACATTTAATTTTTAAAGAAATCATTTTTCCCGAAATGGCATCCCGCGTTTTAGCCATCCTTATCACATCGCATGGATTCTAGTAGTTCCCCTACTAGCCACGCATTTCAAGCCACCCTTATCTCACCGCATGCGTTTCAACACCCTGACCATATATCACTGCATGACTTCTAGTATTTTCCCTACTAGCCATGCATTTCAAGCCACCCTTATCTCACCACATTCATATCAATATCACAATATTTCACAAATCGCACCTCAAGTGCCCAAATATCACAGCATAATACAACTTGCATCTCAAGTGCCCAAATATTATAACATATCACAAATTGCACATCAAGTGCTCAAATATTACAACATATCACAAATTGCACATCAAGTGCTCAAATATTACAACTTGCCATAAAAATCAACAACACATTATATTTCCACAAGGAGCCATGACTCGATCATAATGTGCTCAACATCTTAACAAAATATTCGGGAGTGAACAACTCAACCGAATAATATTTCATAATTTGACACTTTTCCTCAATATGATTCACGGACTTTATAATTCAATACCAAATTTTTCACAACGTGATCTGAAAAGTAATTCATCTTATTAACTAAATTTTCTATTTTAATTACTTGTAGGTAAAATCAATATGAAAGTGTTTTCCATAAAATATGGCAACTCAAACAAACACAGAGTTCACATAAAAGTCAAGTGACAATCACACCAATTTATCCTATAAAAACAACCTCGGCAAACAAAGAATGAGGCATGACAAATAAGGGATTTAATAAGTTACAACAATTTTCCAACTTAATACTTAAGGGCATCTACGAATTTCAAACGATATAATTTGCACATATAAACCAAGTACGTACTCGTCATCTCGCATACATGGTTTTCAATTACACAATTTCCACATAAGACTCAATGCCTAAGGGATAGTTCCTCCACTCGAGGTTAGGCAAGATACTTACCTTTTTGAAGTTATGCCAATATTCCAAAATCTCCTTCTTGCTTGAATTGACCTCCGGACCTCTCAAATCTATCCAAATTAATTCTATAACTTCATTAAAATTCATCATAAATAATTCCGGATAATAAAACGTCGACTTTAAAATTTTATTCCAAAAAGTCAACAAACATCAACGCGGGGCTCGCCCCCGGAACCCGACATAATTTTCATGAAATCCGAACACTCATTCTGATACGAGTTCAACCATACCAATTTTATTGAATTTTAATAACAGCCCGATCTCCAAATCTTAAATTTTTGTTTTTGGAAGATTTTGTAAAAATATTGACTTCTTCTATTTAAATCCGGATTAAACGATGAATATAATCATAAATTCATGAAATATAATCACTTTAAGATATAGAACACTTACCCCAACCAAGCTTGTGAAGAATCCCTCCAGAATCGCCCAAATCCGAGCTCCAAAAATCCCAAAACGAAAATGGCGAAATGACCATTTTTGGTCCTTAACATTCTGCCCAGTTTCGCACATGCGGACCATTTTATCGCACTTACGAGCTCACTTTTGCGAGCCAATTCTCGCTTCTGCGACGTCCACTGGCGCTACCCACGCACCAGTGGAAGAGATTCCATTTCTACGCTCACACAGGTGCGGGAAATGCTTCGCACATGCGGCCTCAGTCCAGCCCAGCCAATTTCGCTTCTGCGATGGTCGCACCTGCGCCCATAATTCCGCAGGGTGCTATTCCAACAGCTGCTGCCATTTTCCAGCAGCTTCCTTCGAGTCCAAATTGCTCTGTTAACCTTTCGAAATTCATCTGAGGCCTATGGGACCTCAACCAAATATACCAACATGTCCCAAAAAAAATACGAACTTAGTCGAGGCTTCAAACCATGTCAAAACCGCCAAAATTACGAATCGTGCATCGAATCGAATTATAAGTTTTCAAATCTTCTAACTTCTATATTTTGTGCCGAAACGTATCAAATCAATCCGGAATGACTTCAAATTTTGCACACAAGTCATAATTGACTTAATGGAGCTATTCCTATTTCCGGAATCGAAGTCCGACCTCGTTATCAAAATTTCACCCTTCGATCGGACTTTTCAAAATCTTTTATTTTCCAACTTTCGCCAAAATATGTCAAATTATGCTACGGACTTCCAAATAATTTTCCGGACACGCTCCTATGTCCAAAACCTCTATACGGAGCTATTGACATCATCAAAATTCTATTCCGAAGTCGTTTGCTCAAAAGTCAACTCCCCGGTCAACTCTTTTCATTTAAGCTTCTAAATAAGAATTGTTCTTTTAATTAAATTTCGAATCCTCCGAAAATCATACTCGACCATACCCACGGGGAATAATACTTATTACGAAATTGCTCGAGACCTTAAGTCATTGAACGGGGCGTTAATTCTTAAAATGATAAGTCGGGTCGTTACTTTCGCGAACGCGACAGTGGCCTCGCAAACGCAATGTACACTGTCGCCCAGTGCATAAAATACAATCAAACACGGGTTTAAGCCATTTCTTTAACATTTTTCAAGAACCAAATGGGTAGAGGCAATTTTCAAGAGTCATTTTCTTTCCCAAAGTGTTGGTAAGTGATTCTAAATCATTTGCTTTCAATTACCCATTACATTTCTTGAATTATCAACCCAAAATCTATAGTTTTCATGCTAGAATTAGGGGTTAGGGTAGAAACTAGGAATTTCGAAAATTTGGGGATTTAGACCTTAATTTAAGGTCGGATTCCAAAACCAATTATATATTCGGGTTCGGGAGTGAATGGGTAAATGGATTTTGGTCCGAATCTCGGGTTTTGACCAAGAGGGCCCTGGGTCGATTTTTCGATATTTTGGAGGAAAATTTGGGAAATTTAATTTATGCAATATAATTGATTCCTTTAGCAATATTTGATATTATTGAGTCATATTTGAATAGATACAAGTGGTTTGGAGGTGAATTCCAAAGGAAAAGTTGTGATTGAGAATTAGGTGGCCTTCAGAGCGAGGTAAGTATCGTGTCTAACTTTGGCTTGAGGGAATAGGTATTATGTATTTATTTGCTACGTGTTTGGTTGTTAAATACGATGTATAGGTGAGGTTATGAGCATCTATGCGTCGTTGTCGAGTCATAGCATGCGAGTGAAATTCTATTGTTGTTTATTTTGTATCCTTAAATTATACTATCCATGCTTAGCAGGTTATTTGAAATGTTGGGTGACTTATATCTGGTTTCACTGAGATTTGGTAACTTTCGAATATTGATTCAAGGATGAAGTTACATTGTGCTATTGATTATGGATAAAATACCGGTTTTCTGTGATACTCCTATCTATCCGTTGTTATTGATTCTGTGATTTGCGAGGAGGAGTGTAATGCACGAAGGGTGATGTCGTGCATGCATTATTTATATTGTGAGGAAGAGTGTAAAGCAAAAAGGGTGATGCCGTGTATATTATGAGAAGTTTAATGCACGAAGGGTGATGCCGTGCCGTTCTATTTATTTATTTGGTGAGGTTAAGAGTAAAAGCATGAAGGGTGATGCCATGCAGTTTTCCTTTGTTGTTTTAATTGCTCAATTCGTTTAAGTATTTTCGGTTTAATTTTGTCTTTTCATTATTCTCACTCTTTATGTTGTATTCCTCCACTGTATGTCCCCTTCCCATTATTTCTGCATTATTTTTTTATTTACTGTTGTTGCCACTAGCATGATTATACTGTTCAAGTTATATGTGGGTGTCTTGTCCTAGCCTCGTCACTACTTCACCGAGGTTAGGCTCGACACTTACCAGTACATGGGGTCGGTTGTACTGATGCTGCACTCTGCACTTTCTGTGCACATTTTGATACCAGCCCAGGTTGATCTAGATTTTGCTATTGGTCCGCTGTCTGGAGACTCAAGGTAGATCTGTCGGCGTTCACAGACCTTGAAGTCCCCGTCTATCTTTTATGTCCTACTGTTTTCTTTCATTCAGACAATTGTATTTCTTTCAGACTATTACTTATAGTAAATTCTAGAAAGCTTGTGAATTGTGACTCCAGATCCGGGTGGTAGTAATTAATACAACTTTATAATATTCCGCACTTATTATATTTCATCTTAGTTAATTATTGTTATTTACTGAATGAAAATAAAGAATTGGTTAATGATTCTCTAACGTTGTCTTGCCTAGCAAGTGAAATGTTAGGTGCCATCACGGTCCCGTCGGTGGGAAATTTCGGGTCGTGACAACCCCAATTCAAGCCTATTCAACTTTGAAATTTTGAATTTCTACAAATGACTCCGGAACCTGTCAAATCACATCCGATTGACCTCAAATTTTGCACACAAGTCATAAATGACATAAAGGAGGTATTCACATTTTCATAATCGGATTCTAACCCTGATATCAAAAAGTCAACCCCCGGTCAAACTTCCCAAAAATTCAACTTTCGGCATTTCAAGCCTAATTCCACTATGGACCTCCAAATAATTTTCCGGACACGCACCTAAGTCCAAAATCACCATATAGAGCTACTGGAATCATCAAAATTCAATTTTCGAGGTCGTTTACACATAGGTCCATATTCGGTCCATTTTTCTAACTTAAAACTTTCAGTTATGAGACTAAGTGTCTCATTTCACTCTGAATTCCTTCCGGAACCGAACCAACTACTCCGGTAAGTCATAAAATAACTATAAAGTATAAATTGAGAAGTAAATGGGGGAACGAGGTTATAATACTCAAAACGAGCTGGATCGTTACATTCTTCCCCTCTTAAACAAACGTTCGTCCTTGAACGGGTTTAGAACAATACTTGGAGTCTCAAATATGTGTGGATAGTTGCTCCACATCTGCTGCTCAATCTCTCAAGTAGCTTCTCCGGCTGGTTGGACTCTCCACTGCACCTTCACTAATGCTATACTCTTTGACCTCAGGTTTCTAACATGTCGGTCTAAAATAGCCACCGACTCCACATCATAAGTCAAATTACTGCCCAGTTGTACTGTACTGAAATCCAGAATATGAGACGGATCCCCGACATACTCCCGGAGCATGGATACATGGAACACTGGATGAATACCTGATAGACTAGGTGGCAAAGCAAGTTCATAAGCCACCTCCCCAATTTTCTTAAGTATCTCTAAAGGCCCAATATACCGAGAGCTCAACTTGCCCTTCCCGAACCTCAACACACCATTCATGGGTGAAATCTTGAGCAGAACCTTCTCCCCAACCATCTGAACAACATCACGAACCTTCCTGTCGGCATAACTCTTCTGTCTAGACTATGCCGTGCGAAGCCATTCCTAAATTAGTTTGACCTTCTCTAAAGCATCCTGAACCAAGTCAGTACCCAATAGTCTAACCTCACCTGGCTCAAACCAATCCACTGGAGACCGACACCGTCTACCATATAAAGCTTCATACGGAGCCATCTGAATGCTTGACTGGTAGCTATTATTGTAAGAAAACCCTGTGAGTGGCAGAAATTGATCCCAAGAACCCTCAAAATCAATGACACAAGCGTGTAGCATATCCTCCAATATCTAAATAGTGCGCTCAGACTGTCCGTCCATCTGAGGGTGAAATGTTGTACTCAACTGAACCTGTGTGCCCATTTCTCGCTGCACTGCCCTCCAAAACTGTGAGGTAAACTGCGTACCTCGATCTGAAATAATGGACACCGGCACACCGTGTAGGCGAACAATCTCGTGAATATAAATCCCAGCCAACCGCTCCGAAGAATAATTAGTACCAACTGAAATAAAATATGTGGACTTGGTTAGCCGATCTACAATTACCCAGACAACATCAAACTTTCTCAAGGTCCGTGGGAGCCTAACTACGAAGTCCATAGTAATACGCTCCAACTTCCACTCCGAAATTTCAAGTCTCTGAAGCAATTTGTCCGGTCTCTGATGCTCGTACTTTACCTGTTGACAATTTAAATATCGAGATATAAACCCAACTATATCTTTCTTCATCCACCTCTACCAATAGTGCTGCCTCAAATCCTGATACATCTTTGCGGCACTTAGATGAATAGAGTACCGCGAACTATGAGCTTCCTGGAGAATCAGCTCACGCAATAGCTGCTAACTCAATATCGCGGACTGGATAATTCTTCTCATGTACCTTTAACTATCTGTAAGCATAGGCAATCACCCTACCATCTTGCATCAGCACTGCGCCGAGACCAATACGCCATGCGTCACAATACACAGTATAAGACTCTGAACCTGTAGGCAACACCAATACTGAAGCTGTAGTCCAAGCTATTTTGAGCTTCTGAAAGCTCTCCTCACATTCATCTGACCACCTGAATGGAGCACCTTTCTGGGTCAACTTAGTCATAGGCGATGCAATAGACGAGAAACCCTCCGAATCTCAGTAACTGAAGATGGTCTGGGCCAATTCTTAACTGCCTCTATTTTCTTCGGATCCACCTTAATTCCTTCACTGGACACTATATGTCACAAAAATGCCACCGAACTGAGCCAGAACGCACACTTAGAGAATTTGGCATAAAGTTTCTCCTCCCTCAGCCTTTGTAATACAATACCTAAGTGTTGTGCATGCTCCTCCTGGCTACGTGAGTACACCAGAATATCATCAATAAATACTACGACAAATAAATCAAGATATGGCTGAAATACACTATTCATCAAATGCATAAATGTTGTTGGGGCATTGGTTAGCCCAAAAGACATCACAAGAAATTTATAGTGGCCATAACGAGTTCTGAATGCCGTCTTCAGAATATCCGAATCCCGAATTTTCAGCTGGTGATACCCAGATCTCAAATCAATTTTGGAGAACACCCTCGCTCCCTGAAGCTGGTCAAATAAGTCATCAATACGCGGCAATGGATATTTATTCTTGATTGTAACTTTGTTCAACCGCCTATAATCAATGCACATCCGCATAGTACCATCTTTCTTTTTCACAAACAAAATGGGTGCACCCCAAGGTGATACACTAGGCCTAATAAACCTCTTTTCAAGGAGTTCCTTAAGTTTCTCTTTCTATATTTTTAACTCAGCGGGTGCCATATGATACAGAGGAATAGAAATAGGCTGAGTGCCTTACACCAAGTCAATACCAAAATCAATATCCCTGTCGGGTGGCATACCCGACAGGTCTGCAGGAAATACATCCGAAAAGTCTCGCACGACTGGTACTGAATCAATAATAGGAGTATTTGCATCAACATCTCTCACAAAGTCCAAATATGACAGACATCCCTTTCTAACCATACGTTGGGCCTTCAAATAAGAAATTACCCTACTAGGAACAAAATCTAGGAAACCTCTCCATTCAACCTTTGGCAACCTCGACATCGTCAATGTCACGATTTTTGCGTGACAGTCCAGAATAGCATGACATGGAGACAACCAATCCATACCTAGGATCACATTGAAATCAACCATACCGAGTAATAAGAGTTCAACTCTAGTATCGAGTTCCCCAATAGTTATCACACATGACCGATACACACGATCCACAATAATAATATCGCCCACCGGTGTAGATACACAAATAGGTGAAACTAAGGACTCACATGGCATATCCAGATAATGAGCAAAATAAGATGATATATATGAATAAGTGGAACCATGGTCAAATACTATAGAAGCCTCCCTGTGGCACACTTAAACAATACCTGTGATCACTGCATCTAAAGCAACAATATTTGGCCTGGTAGTAAAAGCATAGAATCGAGTCTGCCCGCCACCTGATCGCCTCCCCCTCTTGGGCGACCCCTAGATGCTTGACCCCCACCCCGAGCTGGCTAGACGGGTGGTTTAACTACTGGTGCTGGTGCCGTCGATCGAGAACTCTGCTGTGGAGCCCCACTCAATAGCCTAGAACAATCTCTCTTGAAATGGACCAATTCTCTGCACTCGAAACAACCCCTCCTATGTCGGAACAGCTGCTCCTGATAACCCGTAGAATTACCTATAGAAGCCTGAGCAGAAGAGGCATGATGAGAACTCTGCACTAGTAGTGCACTGAATGAAGACTGGCCTGAGTAAGCACTGTAAGAACCGTGGCTAGATGATGCACCACGATGAGCTGGAGGACCCGCCTGAGCGTGTCTGTAAGAACGGCCCCTTCTGCGGTGAAACTGACCCCCTGAAGGAACACTACTGAAATCACCGGAACCACGAGGCTTATTAGCCTCCCTCTCAACCCACTCCTGGCTGCGAACCATCTCAATATGACGAGCAATGTCAACAACCTCATCGAAAGTAGCACCATACACTCTCTCTCTAGTCATGAGTAATCGCAGTTGAAAAGTGAGGCCATCTATGAATCTCCTGATCCTTTCCCTGTCTATGGGAATCAACTAGATAGCATGTTGGGCCAATTCTGAAAATCTCATCTCATATTGTGTCACAGACTTATTGCCCTAACAAAGCTGCTCGAACTGCCTGCGCAACTCCTCTATGCGGGACTGAGGCACAAACTTCTTCAGGAATAGACCGGAGAACTGCTGCCAGGTAAGGGGTGCTGTACCGACTGGCCTACACCTCTCGTAAGACTCCCACCATCTGAAGGCAGCTCTAGAAAACTGAAAAGTAGTGAATGAGACCCCACTAGTCTCTAGAATACCCGCTGTCCAAAGCATCCACTGACACTTATCCAAAAAATCTTGGGCATCCTCTGACTCATCACCGCTAAAAGGTGGAGGTCGAAGCCTCTCAAATCTCTCAAGTCTCCTCTGCTCATCATCTGCCATAACAGGAACTACCGGGGCCTGAGCAGCTACAGCCACCTGGGCTGGTAGTGCCCCCGGTATCTGAAGTCCCTGTACTACCTGGTCTGGAGTACGGGCTACAGGGGTATGAGTACCTCCCCTGGCCTGAGAAGTGGAAGGTTCGGCCTGAGCCGAAACCACCTGAGCAAGACAAGTGCAAGATGCCAATATCTGGGCCAAAGTCTTCTGAAGGCCTGGAATCTCAATGGGCACAAATGGTGCCTGATCTAATCCTGTCGGCTCAACTATATCTGGAATCTGCTCCTGAGTTGGAGCAATTGGTGGTACTACAAGTGCTGGTACAATTGTGGTACGAGCTACATCTCGACCTCTACCTCTCCCCCGACCTCTACCACGGCCCCGGTCTCTCGCGGCCCTAACTGGTGGCACTAGTGGCTGACCATCCGATCCGGTAGTACGTGTCCTTACTATCTGTGAGAGAATAGAATAGCAGAAATTTAGTTTCCAGAATCAACAAATTCGCACGATAGAATACAAGAACAGAAATATTTCTAAGGGTTCTGCAGCCTCTCAAAGATAAGTACAGACATCTCCGTACTGATCCGCAAGACTTTACTAAACCCTCTCATGACTCGTGAGACTTATGTAACCTAGGCTCTGATACCAACTTATCACAACCCAAAATCCCAACGTGTCGTGATGGCGCTATCCCGATACTAGGCAAGCCGATAATATCGATAAACCATAATTTCTCTTAAGTTTGAAAATACAATAATTTAATACAACACAAAATTCCACAAATACTTACACGAACACTCCCCAAAACCTGGTGTCACTGAGTACATGAGCATCTAATATGAATACATGTCTGGAAAATACGGTCTATAATAGTCCGAGACCAAATACAGTAAACAAGGAGATAAAGAACGAGAGACAAGGTCTGCGGAACACGGCAGCTACCTCAAAATCTCCTTAACATCAACTACATGAAATGATCAACACTCGCTATGTCCAGGAATACCCGGATCTGCACATGAAGTGGAGGGTGTAGTATGAGTACAACCAACTTAGCAAGTAACAATAATAACTAAGTAACTAAAGATAATGACGAGCTACACAGTTATAGTTCACTTTCAGTAATTCTAGCAAAGAATAATCATGCTTTCAAATCCGGCAGTTTAAGTCAAATCACTTTTATACAGTTCAAGTTCATGTAATCCGGATTTAAAATCTTTCATGGATTTCACAATAATGACAGATAGCAACCAAGTGCAACAACAAATGCAAAGCAAGTGCAGCCTCTCAGGCAACAGTCACTCAACTCATCACAACAACTCAACCACTCGGCTCTCAGCCCTTAGCACACACACTCAATGGGTACCCGCGCTCACTAGGGGTGTACAGACTTCGGAGAGGATCCTACAGCCCAAGCGCCATAATCTGCACGGACAACTCACGTGCTGCACGGACAACTCACGTGCTGTACGGACAACTCACGTGCTATAATATCTTACACGGACAACTCACGTGCCATAATATCCTTACCTCACTAATAGGCCCTCGGCCTTATTCAGTCCTCAACCTCCCTAGTCTCTCGGGATCCCAGAAATCACAAAGATCAGACCAAACAAAGATAACATAATGCATCAACAAATATCAAGAAAGACAGAGGTATGATACGCAAGTAAAATCATGACTGAGTACAAGATAGCAATTAGCAAATGATTCAGCAACTATGTGACCTCTGTGGGTCCCAATAGTACTATCACATAGTCTAAGCATGACTTCTAACATGATTTACAGTCAGATTTCTTCAACACATATAGAGCATATAACTAACAACAAGTTATTCAACTTTACAGTTTCACGGGACGGACCAAATCACAATCCCCTCGGTGCACGCCCACACTCCCATCACCTAGCATGTGCGTCACCTCGAAAACATTCACATGACACAAAATTCCGGGGTTTCATACCCTGAGGACCATATTTATAACTATTACTTTCCTCAATCCGTGAAATTCTTATTCTGCAATGTCCTTTCCTCATGAATTGGCCTCCAAATGCCTCGAATCTAGCCATAAATAATTCATTTCAGTCAATAAAATTCATTGAAATTAATTCCATAAAGAAAGGCTAATTTTCCATAAAAATCTGAATTTTAGCTCAAAATCGCCCGCGGGGCCCACGTCTCGAAACCTGACAAAAGTTACAAAATCCGAAAGCCTATTCAACCACGAGTCTACCCATACCAATTTTACCAAAATCCGACCTCAACTCGACCCTCAAATCTACAAATCTTATTTCCAAATTTCTAAGTTTCAATCTCCGATTTACACCTCAAAATCATGTAATCTAGTAGGATTATTCGATGATAATTCAGTATTATGGAGTAGAAATGATCATAAGGGACTTACACTTGAAAATCTATCGAAACTCGCCTCTTCTCAAGCTCAAATTTGTCAAAAAGGGCGAATGGGACGAAGTACCTGTTTTATAATACTGCCCAGACAACCTCGGTTCTGCCTCGATCTTGGCTTACGATCTTGACCTTCGATCGAGGTCCTCGATCTTGGTTCTTGATCATGGTCCTCGATCCTGGGCCTTGATTATGGCTCTCGACCCTAGCCTTCGATCATGTCTTCGACCCTGGCCTTCGACCATGTCTTCGACCCTGGCCTTCGACCATGTCTTCGACCCTGGTCTTCGATCGTGGCCCTCGACTCCTCGTCAAACTTCCCAAAAATTCAACTTTCGGCATTTGAAGCCTAATTCCACTACGGACCTCCAAATAATTTTTCGGACACGCTCCTAAGTCCAAAATCACCATACGGAGCTATTGGAATCATCAAAATTCAAATCTGAGGTCGTTTACATATAGGTCCATATCCAGTCTATTTTTCTAACTTAAATTTTTCAGTTATGGGACTAAGTGTCTCATTTCACTCCTAATTCCTTTCGGATCCGAACCAACTACCCCGGTAAGTCATAAAATAACTATAAAGCATAAATTGAGCAGTAAATAGGGGAACAGGGTTAGAATACTCAAAACGATCGGCCGAGTCGTTACAGAAGAGAATCAACAATGAAATAAAATTAAAAAATAAGAGATTAATGTCACGACCCAAAATCCCACCACAAGAGTCGTGATGACACCTAGTCTCTAAGACTATGTAAGCTGATTTCCATTGCATTTTTGAAGCCATTTTTTTAATTAAATAATTAATCAAAACTAATAGCGGAAATAATTACGATATACAACCTCCCAAGACTGGTAGTACTGAGTCAGGAACTCTAACTAAATATATAGAATGATCACGAGGAACGAATATATAATACTGTTTGATTACAAGTAAACAGTACAATGGAATGAAAGGACTCCAAGGGACTGCGACGACCAAGCAGCTCTATCTTGAATCCTTACGATCTCGCTTTAACTCTGCTCAAGTCTGTTATCTTCAATACCTGGCTCTGCACATTTCCACAGCGGTGCCCAGTAAGTATCAAGACTAACCTCAATGGAGTAGATACGAGGTCCAGTCAAGACACTCACTAGTCTAATACCCTGTGCAATATAGCAGTATACAATAGTATTGAAAAATAACTAGCAATGATAACAACAACTCAACCAGTGATATCACAATAAGGCAACATAAAACAACCAATGATATGCACAGTAAGACAATAAGATTACCATTTAATATCGCTCAACAATTAATAAATACAATTACACCCAGCTAAATCAAGTTCATCAATTAATTATCTTTCACATATAATTCTTACGAATAAAAATCCTTTCAAATAAATATTTTAAATATAATTCTTTCGATTAAAAAATCCCGTATCAATGCCTCGTAGTCCCAAATCATAAATAAATTCACAATATCTCATTTTCTTATATCACCGCGGGAGCTTTTATATTTAATTTTAAAGAAATCACTTTTTCCCGAAATAGCATCCGTATTTTTAGCCACCCTTATCACACCGCATGGCTTCTAGTAGTTCCCTTACTAGCCACACAATTCAAGCCACCCTTATCTCACCGCATGCGTTTTAACACCCTGACCTTATATCACCGCATGACTTCTAGTAGTTCCCTTACTAGCCACGCGTTTCAAGCCACCATTATCTCACCGCATGCGTATCAATATCACAATATTTCATAAATCGCACCTCAAGTGCCCAAATATCACAGCATAATATAACTTGTACCTCAAGTGCCAAATATTACAGTATTTCACAAATTTCACATGAAGTGCTCAAATCTTACAAAATATCACAGATTGCACATCAAGTGCTCAATCTTACAACATATCACAGATTGCACATCAAGTGCTCAAATCTTACAACATATTACAAATTGCACATCAGGTGCTCAAATCTTATAACATATCACAAATTGCACATCAAGTGCTCAAATATTACAAC
>AWOL01S0010444.1:149152-196825 GCA_000715115.1 Nicotiana otophora | reverse complement strand
AGTTCTTGGAGGGAAGGATGCCGAGGGTCTATTGGAAACAGCCTCTCTACCCCAGGGTAGGGGTAAGGTCTGCGTACACACTACCCTCCCCAGACCTCACTAGTGGGATTATACTGGGTTGTTGTTGTTGTTGTTGTATTATCACCTCAAGTGGCTTGTGAACCCGTCCATAGGCTCTATAGATTGAGAGGAATATATCCTCAGTAATCTTACAGCTCTCATCCTTCATTCTAACAAGCATTTCCTCTGCTAATTTGAAATGGTGAGGACACGTTCTACCGGATCAGACGGTCAAACACCAGTGCCACCAGTTAGGGCCGCGAGAGGCTAGAGCCGTGGTAGAGGCCGGGGTCGAGGTGTAGCTCGTACCACAGTTGGACCAGCACCTGTAGTGCCACCAGTTGCTCCAGCTCAGGAGCAGATTTCAGATGTAGTTGAGCCGATAGGATCAACTCAGGCACCAGCTGTGCCCATTGAGATTCCAGGCCTTCAGGAGACTTTGGCCCAGATATTGGCAGCTTGCACTTGTCTGGCTCAGGTGGTTTCGGCTCAGGACGCACCTGCCGCTTCTCAGGCCGGGAGAGGTACTCATACCCCCGTTGCCCGTACTCCAGACCAGATAGTACAAGGACTTCAGATACCGGAGGCACTACCAGCCCAGCAGGTTGCAGTTGCTCAAGCCCCGGTAGTTCCTGTTATGGCAAATGATGAGCAGAGAAGACTTGAGAGATTTGACAGGTTTCGACCTCCATCTTTTAGCGGTGCTGAGTCAGAGGATGCCCAGGGTTTTCTGGATAAGTGTCAGCGGATGCTTCGGACCGCGGGTATTCCGGAGACCAGTGGGGTCTCATTCATTACTTTTCAGTTTTTGGGGGCTGCCTTCAGATGGTGGGAGTCTTACGAGAGGTGTAGGCCGGTCGGTAAAGCACCCCTTACTTGGCAGCAGTTCTCTGGTCTATTCCTTGAGAAGTTTGTACCTCAGTCCCGCAGAGAGGAGCTGCGCAAGCAGTTTGAGCAGCTTCGTCAGGGTGATATGTCCGTGACGCAGTATGAGATGAGATTTTTAGAATTGGCCCGTCATGCTATTTGGTTGATTCCTACAGACAAGGAAAGGATCAGGAGGTTCATAGATGGCCTCACTTTTCAGCTGCGGTTACTCGTGACTAGAGAGAGAGTGTCTGGTGCTACTTTTGACGAGGTTCTTGACATTGCTCGTCAGATTGAGATGGTTCGCAGCCAGGAACGAGTTGAAAGGGAAGCTAAAAGGCCTCGTGGTTCCGATTATTTCAGCGGTGTTCCTTCAGGTGTTCAGTTTTACCGTGGTAGGGGCTGTTCTTATAGACACGCTCATGCGGGTTATCCAGTTCATCGTGGTGCATCAGCTAGCCACGATGTTTACAGTGCTCACTCAGGCCAGTCTTCATTCAGCGCACTACCAGCGCAGAGTTCTCATCAGGCCTCGTCCGCTCAGGCTTCTAGAGGTAATTCATCGGGTTATCGGGAGCAACAGTTCCGATAGAGGAGGGGTTGTTTCGAGTGCGGAGAATTGGGTCATTTCAAGAGAGATTGTCCTACGCTATTGAGTAGGGCTCCAAAGCAGAGTTCTCGACCAACGACACCAGCACCAGCAATTACACCACCCACCCAACCAGCTCGGGGTGGCGGTCAGGCAGCTAGGGGTCGCCCAAGAGGGGGAGGCCAATCAGGTGGCGGTCAGGCCCGATTCTATGCTTTTCCTACCAGGCCAGATGTTGTTGCTTCAGATGCAGTGATCACAAGTATTATTTCAGTGTGCCATAGAGAGGCTTCTATATTATTTGACCCTGGTTCTACTTATTCATATGTATCATCGTATTTTTCTCATTATCTGGATATACCCTGTGAGTCCTTAGTTTCACATGTTAGTGTATCCACATAGGTGGGTGATATTATTACTGTGGACCGTGTGTATCGGTCGTGTGTGGTAACTATTGGGGAATTGGAGACTAGGATTGATCTTTTGTTACTCGGTATGGTCGATTTCGATGTAATCCTGGGTATGGATTGGTTGTCTCCATGTCAGGCTATTCTGGACTGTTCGTGTTCAGTCCTCAATTTTAATATTCGGTAATTAAACGGTAACCGAGAAAGAGTTACTAGCCATTGTCTTCGCCATGGAAACATTTAGGCCATATCTCATGGGCGCCAAAGTGATTGTGCACACCAATCACGCGACACTCCATTACTTGATGACCAAAAAGGACTCGAAGGCTTGGTTGATGAGATGGGTTCTTCTGCTTCAAGAGTTTGACCCTGAAATCATTGACAGAAAAGAAAGTGATAATCAAGTAGTGGACCACTTGTCCCGCTTAGAAGAGGAGGGGAGGCCCCACGATGGCCTCGAAATTAATGATTCGTTCCCGGATGAACAACTCCTCTCTGTGTGTTTGAATAGTATGCCTTGGTTCGCCGATGTGGCTAACTTTCTTGTGACCGGCATTGTCCCGAGTGAGCTCTCTTCAAACCAAAGGAAGAAACTCAAACGAGACATATTAGATTATATGATGGTGTGATCCGGAGATGTGTCCCGGAAGAGGAGCAAATGAATATTCTTGATGCTTGCCATTCCTCGCCCTACGATGGTCATCATGGTGGGGCGAGAACTGCTTCAAAGGTTCTTAGCTGTGGATTTTATTGGCCTATCCTGTATAAAGATGCAAGTGAGCTTGTTAAGAGTTGTGATGAATGCCAAAGAGCTGGTGGAATTTTCAAGGAGGATGAAATGCCTCTCACCACTATTCTGGAGATCGATATTTTTAACGTGTGGGGCATAGACTTCATGGGGCCTTTTGTGAGTTCGTGTGGTGACACTTACATTCTGCTTCGCACCTGCGGTCTTCGCACCCGCGATGATTGTTTTCGCACTCGCGGTGATTTTTTCGCACCCGCGGTGCCTAAACAACCCATGCATTTTCGTTTCCGCGAATCATTCCTCGCATCCGCGAGGTCGCACCTGCGACCCTTTTTCGCGCAGGTGCGATCACACCAGCAGCCCAGCTGCTTCAGCTCCTCCTCCAAATCCAAATTTGATCCATTAAGCATCCGAAACTTACCTGAGGCCCTCGGGACCCCGTCCGAACATACCAACAAGTTCCATAACAGGCCTCAAATCATATCAAACAATATCAAAACGACGAATCGCATCTCAAAACAAAATCTATGAACTTAGAACTTTCAAATTCTATATCTTGTACCGAAACATATCAAATCAATCCGGGGCGTAAATAAGGATTGTTCAGCGTAAACATAGCAAAAGTCAACTCTTCAGTCAACTCTTTCCATTTAAGCTTCTAAATAAGGATTGTTCTTTTAATTTAATTCTGAATCTTCAGTAAATCAAAATCGACCACACCCGCGGATCATAATACATATTGTGAAGGTGCTCGAGACCTCAAGTCACTGAACGGGGCGTAAATTCTTAAAACGACAAGTCAGGTCGTTACAATTAATTATGTATAATATTAAGAGTCAAATTAATTAAATTGCTATTCATTAATTAATTCACCTTCACTTTCTTAGCTTTTATTTTATAACTCAAATACAAAATGTTAATATAATATCTATATGATTTTAAAAAGTTTATACGAATTAAGTTTTTAATCTATCTATCTATATCTATATATCTTTATCTATTTATATATCTATCTATACTATATTAAAAGCACGAAGGTCCTTAGCAAGATGTCGTTCGTCTTTTTTACCCTTTAAAACTAGCTTTCACGTTAGACAAAATAGTAATTTAATTTATTTTTCTAAATTATAGCAATAGTCATTTAATTATTTTCCTAATATTTAGGAATAATCTCTTAATTATTTTCCTAATACTTAGGACTTTGATCCAGAGAATTATATCATTTAGTTGTAGTCGTTCAGATAAACGCTATCTAGATATAGGGTATTGAATTCCAAGCACTTCACTAGTATTCTTTTTATATTAGGTTTATGAATATTTTTTTGTTGTAAAAGTTTAGGTTTAGTTGTCCTAATTTTACTTTTCTTGGTTTAGTAGCCCGTATTTTCGTCTTTTCCCCCAGTTTTAGGAATCGTTTTTCAAGGTTTACGAGTAATTTTTTAAACTAACAACATAGTCATTTAATTTTTTTTTATATTTATAATTTTGATATCAACTAAAATTTTTGTTGTTAAATCATACATGGGAGCAAGAACAAATATCTAGCGATCACAGCCGTAGTAATCTCAAAAGTTCATCGATTCTAATTTTTTGAAAATTCAAGTATCAAGCTTAACTAAAAAAATATTTTAATTTTAAGGATTCAAAAGAAAGAGAAGTGTTCGTAAGATTCAATAACACTAATAGTTGTACTAACAGAATAATCCAAAAATGATGTGTCATAGCAACTTTTTCATTATTCTGAACGTAATTCTTATTGGATAAAAATTATAATTACGGTTAAATATTTAAAATTTGGGATGAGCTAATAATAAGATTTGAATAAACAAAAATAAATTATTCTCTTTAACATTAAGAATAAATAATTAAGTCCTTAAATTAATCAACCAGAATAGTCTTTGATTTAACTAATCTACGAAAAATGCAAGTCATTTCTTTCGAAATTCATCATATAAATTGGTTATAATATAGTATTAAGCGTCAAATAGTTAAAAATACAAATGAGATAAAATATTAGAAGATAAAATATATTCTAAGTGAGTAGTCATTAATTATTTATTTTTCTTTTGGTATTCAATTAAACCAATGATAACTCTCGGTATTTTTTTAAGTACTAAGTTACTTATTGTAAAATATCAAATTAATGTAGACATTTAAAACTTAGAATTTGATAATTTGATTTATATGTTCTTTATGTATTTCATTGGTTGTAACTAGACACGCGTGCCACGCACGTAACTAAAGCTAGTATAGATAAAAGCCCAAAGCCCTCCAGCTTTTACAAAATAAGGTACACACTTTTCTTCCCGCTTTGACATTTTCGCGCCCCAGCTGTTCATCTTCATCTTACCACCGCCTGCTCTATTTTCTTCTGACTTTCTGTTGTGTTCTCTTCGTTCTGTTATAGATTCCCACTTCACCTATCCTTTATCTCCAATCCTTACTATAAATTCCCAACTTTTGGATTTTCGGTTTGTTTTAATAGGGAAAACATATGTTGTTTTGATACTTTTCATAGGGGACCGACTTTCTTCAGATCTCTTTGCTTCTTACTTAGAAAAGGGTAAGCTTTTTGTTTGGTTGCTTATCTTCTTCTTTTCTCCCGTTTGATTATCTCAGCTAAACGGGATAAAAAATCATGACCTACCCTTGTAGGATTTTATCTTCACTATTGAGCAAAACGTTTAGATTACAACCTATTGTAACCTAGGAATTAACTCCTTAATCCCTCACTAACTTGTAACACACCTATTACGAGCCACTTTGTAATACCTTTATTACAAAGACTTTACAACTCGACTAACTCTAACCAAGATACAAACACGAGGGTTTATGATTTACAAGAGTTTCCTAAACAATGCTTCTAAGTAAGCTAAGTAGGAATTACAAGTAAGAACATTAACAAAGTTACAACTCAACTAAGGACATTGAAACGACCCGACTTGTCCATTTAAGAATTTACATCCCATACAACGACTTAAGGTCCCGAACAACTTCGTAATATGTATTATGACTTGCGTGTGTGGTTGAGTTTGGTGTTCGGACCATTTGGGATCAAATTGGGAGAACAATTCTTAATTAAGAAGCTTAAAAGAAAAGAGTTGACCAGAGAGTCGACTTTTGAATAAATGACTTAGGAATGGAATTTTAATCATTCCAATAGCTCCATATGTTGATTTTGGACTTAGGAGTATGTCCGGATATTTATCTGGAAGTCGGTAGTTGATTTTGGCTTGAAATGGTAAAAGTTGAAAATGGAAGGTTTGGAAGTTTGACCGGAAATTGACTTTATTGATATTAGGGTTAGAATCCAATTAAGGAAATTTTGATAGGTCTGTTATATCATTTATGACTCATGTGCAAAATTTGAGGTCAATCGGACTTGATTTGCTATGTTTCGTCATCGAACCTAGAATGTTTGGACATCGATTCTTCAAGAATACGTGGTATCATATTAATAAAATGAGATCCAAATTTAGTTTTGATTGAATAATTATACCCGTATTAAAATTTTGGAGCCATGGCAAAAAGAATCGTCAAATTCGGACATCGTATGAGAGAGTTATGCCCATTTTCGTATTGGGAATAATTTTCCGTCGCCGTCAGCGCCTAGGGTAGCGTGGGGCGCTGAGATGTTTAAATGTACTGGAATAGTGCCACATGCAGCGCCCCACACCATATGTGGGGCCCGAACCAGCTGAGGCCCTATAAACGGGGGTTTTCTGCCATTTTTGACAAAAATAGAGTTGGGGAGCTCGGTTTGGGAGATTGTTGGGTGATTTTCACGGGTAAATATTGGGGTAAGTATTCCTTATCCTATATTGATTATATTTCATGATTTCATAATCCTTTACATCACGAATCTGTGAATTTATGGAAGAAAATTCAGATTTTTGTAAAATCTTCCAAAAATGTAAAATGAAGATTTGAAGGTCAATCCGATATCGGAATTCGATAATTTTTGTATGGTTGGACTAATGGTTGAATGGGCGTTCATATTTTGTAACTTTTGTCGGGTTCTGAGACATGGGCCCCACTGTTGATGTTTGAGTTAATTTCGGATTTATAGTGTGAAATTTAGCAAATTCATATGGAATCAATTCCTACGATTCGTGTTGAGTATATTGAATTGTTTATGACTAGATTTGAAGCTTTCAGACACGAATTCGCGAGGCAAAGGTTTATTGGAATCTTGAAATTGGTTGCGAAACGATGTAAGTATCTTGCCTAACCTTGAGTGGGGAAATTACCCCTTAGGCATTGAGTCTTATGTGAAAATTGTGTAATTGAAAACTATGTACGCGAGGTGACGAGTACGTACTTAATTTATATATGCAAATTATATCGGTTGAAATTCGTAGACGCCCTTATGTATTAAATTGGAAAATTGTTGGAACTTAGTAAATCCTTGATTTGTCATGCCCCATTCCTTGTTTGTCGAATTTGTATTTTATATGATAATTTGGTGTTATTGTCACTTGAATTTTATGTGAATTTCGTGTGTTGTTGATCTGATATTTCATGGAAATAATCACATTATGGACTTTTCATATGCAAATAATTAATTAAATAAGTTTAAATTGAGGCTTTTATATATTTATCAAAAAGTTGGATTAAAGAAGGTATTGTCCTGTGATGAGTTATTTTCCCAACCTTGTGGTTGTTTTTGAGATTTTATATACATTGTGTTGAGCTGTGGACTATCTGTCGTAAAATTAATTGACTTTATTGTAACTTTGGAATGGTTGTGGCCTACAGGCAATTTATAAATATGAGTTGATGATGTTGTGATAATATTCTGTGTGAATTGTTGTGTGATTTGGGTTACTGTTATGCGGCGTATAAGGGTGAAATTCTATTGTTGACATTATGCGGGCATACGGGTGGCATTTCACTGTTGTTATGTGTGTTTAGATATTGTCTGGCAGAGTGATAAGGGAGGCTATTAAACAGAGCGATAAGGGAGGCTATTAAACAGAGCGATAAGGGAGGCTATTAAACGGAGCGATAAGGGAGGCTATTATAGGAGCGATAAGGGTGGCTATAGGATCAATAAGGGTAGCTATTGATATTGTCAGGACGGAGGGATAAGTGAGGTTATTATAGGAGAGATAATGGTTGCTATAGGAGAGATAAGGGTGACTATTGTAAGGGATGATATGTGATGATGTGGGGTTATTGTGTTGGTAATTTTTATGTGATGTTTGGGGTTATTGCGTTGGAAATTTTCATTGATGTTGTGATTTTTCTTGTGTTTATTTTATAACTTGTGCAACTTGCCTTGTTGTTTCGGTAAACTTGATAATAGTCTGATCTATGTTGAAATTGTGAGCCTGCGGCAATTGGCAGGCGGATTATGTTATTGGCACGTGAACTGTCCACGCAGATGTGATATGAAATATGGGAACGAGGTGCCAGAGAAATATAATGATTATATTATTGGCACGTCAGTTGTCTGTGCGGTTATGAAAGAAATATGGGCACGAGGTGCTTGGAAAATATAATAATTTTTATTATTTGCACGAGAGTTACCCATACGATTTTGATAGAAATATGAGCACAAGGTGCCATGCAATATGAAAGTGGTATGAGACCTGTGTTACGATAATATAAAACTGGGCTGAGACCAGTGTCTTATGATTATGAAATGAGGTGTCACAGAGTGACTTTTATTTGAAAGATATTTACTTAAAAGAATTTTATATTCGAAAGATATTTATGTAATTACCCAACTGGTCATTTTGACTTTTAGAACCCCGTTCCCTTAAATAAATCTCACCGAATGCGCTTTTACTGATTTATGACTTACGGGGATGGTTGGTTCGGGATTTGAAAATATTCGGGATGAAAACGGAACACTTAGTCCTTTAAATTGGCTTTAAAATGCCAAGTTTGACTTCGGTCAATATTTTTAGAAAATATATCCGGAATCGGGATTTGACGGTTCCCTCAGGTTCATATGATGATTTTTGACTTGGGCGTATGTTCGGATCGGGTTTTGGACAACCCGGGAGCGTTTCGGTGCTTAATAGTAAACATTAACTATTTGAAGGTTTAATGTTCTTTAAATTTGGTTTGGAGTAGGTTTTGGAGTAATTGAGGTCCGTTTGGAATTCTTTGTCTGGGAATAGCTCCGTATAGTGATTTAAGACATGGACACAAAATTTGGTGTCATTCCGAGTAGTATAAGTAGGATTCGGCATGGTCAGAGGAAATTAGAAACTTGAAGTTCATACTTTGATCCAATTTGATTTTGGGGTGTGATTCTTGGTTTTGTTGATGTTTTACGTGTTTCGAGAGTTTGAGAAAGTCCCTATTATGTTTATAGACTTGTTGATAAAGTTGGACAGGGTCCCGAGGGGCTCGAGTGTATTTCGGACCGCCCGGAACTAAGTTGAAAACACAAGATTTTCTGCTCTAGTTTCCTTCTTCGCGAACGCGAAAGGACCCTCGCTTTCGTGATGAAAGATTTGGGGGGACTGGAGTTTTTCCCTGCACGTTCGCATGCATATGGAAACGTTCGCGGAGGCCTGGGGCCTTTGGCCTTCACGTTCGGATTGAGCAGGCCGCGTTCGCGTAGAAACCTGGGCCTTGGCTGGGGTAGCCCAGTTGCCTTAAGCGTTCGCGAGGGAAGGAACAGGTTCGCGAAAGAGGCAGGTCAGTAAGCCTTCACGTTAGCGAGGACCCTGCCATGTTCGCGAAAGGTAATTTTGAGGCTGAGGAAAATGGCCTTCACGAACGTGAAGCCTTGACCGCGTTCGCGAAGAAGGGGTCATCACTCATTAGTGCTGGGCAGAATGTCTTAAAAACGGGATTTCACCATTTTTAATCCCATTTCTTCAATTGTTGGGCGATTTCTAAGCTTTTTGAGAGGGGATTTCAACTAGAAATTTGAAGGTAAGTTAATTCTACACACTTTGAGTAAAATACATTGTCATGACCCAAACTCCTAACCTGTCGTGATGGCGCCTATCTCAGTACTAGGCAAGCCGACAACACCAATAACCCACGATTTCTTTTAAATTTAAAAACGTAACGTTTAATACAATACCAAAGATCTAGCAATTTTCGATACAACCCTCCCAAAACCTGGTGTCACTGAGTACATGAGCATCTAATATGAGTACAAGTCTGAAAATACGGTCTATAATAGTCTGAGACCAAATACAGTAAATAAGGAGATAGAGAAGGAGAGACAAGGTCTGCGGAACACGACAGCTACCTCAAAATCTCCTAAAAATCAACTACGCGAAATGATCAACACCCGCTATGTTCAGGAACACCTGGATCTGCACACGATGTTCAGGGTGTAGTACGAGTACAACCAACTCATCAAGTAACAATAATAACTAAGGAACTGAAGATAATGATGAACTACACAATCATAGTTCACTTTCAGTAGTTCCAGCAAAGAATAGACGTGCTTTCAAATCCGGCTGTTTAAGTCAAAACAATTTTATACAGTTCAATTTCAAGTAATCCGGATATAAATTCTTTCACAGATTTCACAACAATGACAGATAGCAACCAAGTGCAACAACAAATACAAAGCAAGTACAGCCTCTCAGGCAACAGTCACTCAACTCATCACAACAGCTCAACCACTCGGCTCTCAGCCCTCAGCACTCACACTCAATGGGTACCCGCGCTTACTGGGGGTGTGTACAGACTCCGGAGGGGGTCCTATAGCCCAAGATCTATAATCTGCACGGACAACTCACGTGCTATAATATCCTACACGGACAACTCACGTGCCATAATATCCTTACCTCACTAACAGGCCCTCGGCCTTACTCAGTCCTTCACCTCTCTAGGCTCTCGGGCTCTCAGAAATCACAAAGATCAGCCCAAGCAAAGATAACATAGTGCATCAACAAATATCAAGAACGACTGAGGTATGATACGCTAGTAAAATCATGACTGAGCACAAGATGGCAATTAGCAAATAATTCAACAAGTACGTGACCTCTGTGGGTCCCAACAGTACTATCACCCTAAGCATGATTTTTAACATGATTTACAGTCAAATTTCTTCAACACAAAGAGAGCTTATAGCTAACAACAGGTTATTCAACTTTACGGTTTTACGGGACGGACCAAGTCACAATCCCTTCGGTGCACGCCCACACGCCCGTCATCTAGCTTGTGCATCACCTCAAAAATAATCACATGACACAAAATCCGGGGTTTCATACCCTCAGGACCAGATTTATAACTGTTACTTACCTCAAACCGTGTAATTCTTTATTCTGCTATGCCCTTTCCACGAGAATTGGTCTCCGAAAGTCTCGTATCTAGCCACAATTAATTCGATTTAGTCAATACCAATTATTTAATTAATTCCATAAGGAGATACTAATATTTCCAATAAAATCCGAAATTAACTAAAAAATGCTCGTAGGGCCCACGTATTGGAACCCGACAAAAGTTACATAATATGAACACTCATCCAACCGCGAGTCCAACCATACAGATTTCACCAAAATCCGACACCAACTCGACCCTCAAATCTTCAACTAAAGCCTATGAAAATTTCTACCATTTTCAACCTAATCCTTACCCATTTGAACTTAACAATCTTTCCACAACCTTATTGGTATGTATACATATTACTTTTACACCCAAGAATCATACTATAAATCATCCATTTTTACTTCAAACCCGAAATTGAAGGATTGAGGAAAGAAATTCTTACCTCTTTGAAGCCCTAGCAAGATCCTTGTGAAATGTTCAAACTTTAAACAAGAATTGATGGATAAATGAGTCTTCACTTTCTCTCTCTAAAATGCTCTCACCTCTCTCTAAAATATCAGATTTTCGGTTAAAAAATGAGCTTCAAGGGCTATAAATTGAAGTTGGGTCGGGTAAAAAATTAGAAAGAATGGAAGTTCCAACGCAGTTATGCGATCGCATAACAGATATGCGGTCCACATATCGGCCGCATAACTTGGCCTCCAAAACTGGGCGTTACTGACCCAGTCTGCGGTTATTATGTCGTCCGTATACTTGTTCTGTGGTCGCATAATGCACCGCAAAAAAGGTCTGCGGTCGCATTGTGTACCGCAGATTTTCCTCAAATATTGCCCCTTTCCTGATCCACTTTGCGACCATTATGCGGTCCGCAGAGTGATTTTGCGACGGCATAGTGGTCGCAGAAATGACCTATTTTCGACAAAATTTTTCTTTACACATCGGTGCATTGTTTAACCCAAAAAGTCCGAGCAAAAACCCAAACCCTATAATCTCTGTACTAATTGATCTACCTCGGCACTACCAAACCTTAATTTCCTTAGCAAAATTTCTCCGGACTTTTTACAACTAAGTTAATATCCTGTCAACCTTTTCAACTTAGATTCTAAACCTTGGAACTAAGAGCTCCAAATCATTTCAAAACCTCACCGAACCCAAACCAGTTACCCCGGCAAGCCAAATAACAACTGTAATTCATAATTTGAGCAGTAAATGGGGGAACAGGATTGCAATAGTCAAAACGACCGGCCGGGTCGTCACATACATATATTATCGGTAGATTATAACTTGTAAATCTTGGAAATCAAGGGTTAGAGAAATAACCTAGATTTGTATAAAATGAGATTTTAACCACGAAAATGGTTATGGAATTGGATGGAAAATATATATTTGAGTTCTTGAGATTATGGGTAACGATTTTCTCCGAATATTTCCGGAACCTGGGCACGTGGATCCGAGATGAATTTTAGGAATTTTACCATTTTGGGTTGGGTAATTAATTTAATAACCTAAATTCGAATTATTCATCATGTATTAATTATTTTGTATATCATTTGGATAGTTTTGGATTTTTCGGCATCGAATTGAGAATTTAACGCGACGTGGTGATCGGAAAGTGGACTTTGAGACAAGGTAAGTCTCTTGCCTAATCTTGTGAAGGGAAAATTACCCCATAGGTGATTAAATTAATAATTGTTGCTAATTGTGGGGGCTAAGTACGCACGAGGTGACGAGAGTCCGTACGTAGCTACTATCTATGCTAAAGTCCGGGTAGTTAGGACTCAAAGCATGAATTATGCGCGCAAATTGTATCCTTTTTTTAGTTAAATTATTTGAACTATATTGTGAAATTTTAAGGAAAGATAGTAAAAGATGGAAATCTCTTATATACTTAATTTTCTGTTTAAAATAATTAATTGTTAAATGAAATTATTCATCCTCTCGGATTAATCTATAATAAATATACTCTCCTTCCGGAGGTACATAAGAAAATGTCCTCATTTCTTGTAAAGCAGGCCGAATGCCTCGGCATATAGATGCATCTATGGATCGCGTCGCACGCCCTCGGCAGTGTACACGACACTCTGGATCGGGCCATACGATCTCGGCAGAAATCGTGCCTAATAATAATAATAATTACACGATACATTGATATTTTAATTGCAGTTTGTGAATTTAATTAATAGATTGGAAATTTTTGCATTTGAAGGAATTTAATTATTTATGCTTTTTAAATAAAATTATTGTTAACTCTGTGAATCATGTTAATTTAAATGTTTCTATTTTTATTTTATTTATTATTATTAACCCTTAGTGAGTGTCAAAGTCGACCATCTCGTCTCTACCTCTTCGAGATTAGGCTTTATGCTTACTGGGTACGCGTTGTTTACATACTGATGCTACACTTGCTGCACTTTTTGTGCAGGACCTGAGACATGTGCTATCGTTGGACCTATCGGCGCGCACCCGTGTTATCCAGAGGCTTAGTGGTGAGTTGCTTTCTGAGCCGTTCTGCAACAACTAGTTGGCTTAACTAGTTGTAGTGTTGGGCGCCATCACGACCTATAGGTGAAATTGGGTCGTGACGATATGGTATCAGAGCACTTGGTTCATGTAGGTTTCACAAGTTATGAGCAGGCCTAAAAGAGTCTTGTGGATCGATACAGAGACATATGTACTTCTCTTCGAGGGCTAAAGGGTGTTAGGAAACTACATTTCTTCATCTTCCATCATGCAATTGATTTAGTACTAAATATCATTCTCTTACTCTCTCACAGATGGTGAGAACGCGCTCTAATGAGGCTCCAGACCAGGGAAGAGCTACTCCCCCAGTTTCTAGAGTCCGAGGTAGAGGCCGGGGGGGAGGGGGGATCCAACCCGTGGTAGAGGATAAGGACGTTCCAGGACTGTTCCTGTTATACCGCCAGTGGGTCCAACAAAAAATCCCATTATTGAGGAACAGGGTGAGGTGCCTGTAGCAGAGCCAGCTCCGGTGGATTTAACATCTGCACCGGGATTCCAGGATGTCATGGGTCGTATTTTATGGTTCATGCACACTATGACTCAGGCCGGTTTATTTCTGGTAGACCTAACACATCTTAGGCGGGCGGGGGAGCACAGACTCCGACCACATAAGCTCATGGGCAGACAGCTGTTGTATATCAAACCTAGGATGCACTACCCGTGGGTGGAGCCCAGCCAGTGGTAGAAGCTACCCCTGAGCCCAGGCCAGCTGCAGTCGCCGTTCCGCAGAACTATTGAACAGATGGACTAGACTACATCCTCCTGTCTTTGGGGGTGAGCGACATGAGGATCCCCAGGATTTCATTGATCGGTGCAGGGATAGACTGTACAACAAAGGATATTGGAGTCTCATAGGGTTGACTTTGCTATTTTTCAGCTAGAGGGTAGAGCCCGTAGATAGTGGAAGCCTTATTTTCTTGGCGGACCGGCAGATTCTCCTCCTATGACTTGGGGCAGGTTCACCCGTATCTTCTTAGACATGTATATTCGACCCTCCTAGAGGGAAGAGTTGCGGTTTTAGTTTGAGCAGTTCCAGCAGGGTCAGAGGTAAGTGAACGATTATGAGGCGAGGTTCTATGGGTTATCTCGCCATGCACTTATGATACTCCCTACTGAGGCGGAGAGACTGCGGAGGTTTGTTGCGGGTTTACATACTGGCATTCAAGCCACTATGGCCTGGGAGGTTGAGATGGGTACTTCTTATGAGCTAGTCGTGGAGATAGCCCGGAGGATTGAGGGTGTCCATCAGCGGAGCCGAGAGCTGGTTATGAGAGATAAGCGGTTTAGATAATCTAGGGAGTTCAGAGGTGCTCCGTCTGGGGGTAAAGGTCAGTTCCTGAGAAGGTAGTCCAACACCACCGCCTCCTCGGGGTCCTCCAGTGCATCCTTATTTCAGTGCTATACCAGAGAGTTTTTATCGCCCACCGGCTATTCAGGGTTCTTCCAGTGGGTATTCAGGTCACCAGGTCCAGATTCTTAGTCAGCAGCCCATTGTACCGAAGAGTTGTTATAGGTGCGGGGATCCCAGTCATATACAGAGATTCTTCCCCCGGCTTCGGGGTAGACTAGTGCAGCAGGGTCAACGGCCTATGATTACCGCATCAGTTGCTCCACCAGTAGTCCGACCACCAAGAGGTGGAGGACAGGTGGGTAGGGGCCGTCCTAGAGGTGGAGGTCAGCCAGGCGGAGGCCAGCCAGTTGGCCATCCATCTCAGTTCTATGATTTTCCGGCCATACCAAATATAGAGGCCTCAGATGCCATGATTACAGGTATTATTTCTGTTTGCGGCAAAGATGCCTCCGTATTATTTGATCCAAGATCTACATATTCTTATGTGTTATCTCTATTTGCTCATTTCCTAGGTGTTTCTCGTGATTCCTTGAGTACTCCCGTTTCTGTATCCACTCCTGTGGGCGATTCTGTTGTTGTGAATTAGATCTACCGGTCATGTATTATTACATTATGTGGTTATGAAACTAGAGCAGATCTCCTATTGCTTGAGATGACCTATTTTGAAATTATCCTAGGCATGGACTGGTTATCTCCATATCATGCCATCCTAGGTTGTCATGCCAAGACAATTACCTTGGCTATTCCAGAATTACCTAGGTTGGAGTGGAAGGGTTCGTCTGTTAGTGCATCTAATCGGGTTTTTTCTTTTATGAAGGCTCAACACATGGTTGAGAATGGTTGTTTAGCTTATCTAGCCTATGTTTGGGATACTACTGCAGAGACTTCGACTACTGATTCAGTGTCTGTAGTTCTAGAGCTCTCCGATGTATTTCCTTTAGATCTTCCAGGCATGCCACCTGATTGTAATATTGATTTCTGTATTGATTTGGCTCCAGATACCCAACCTATATCTATTCCACCGTATCGCATGGCTCCAAAAGAATTGAAATAATTGAAAAAACAACTTGAAGAGTTACTAGCCAAAGGGTTCGTCAGACCGAGTGTATCGCCTTGGGGTGCACCGGTGTTATTTGTGAAGAAGAAGGATGGAACGATGTGAATGTATATTGATTATCGCCAATTGAACAAAGTCACTATTAAGAACAAGTACCCGTTACTGCGTATTAATGATCTATTTGACCAGTTGCAGGGTGCTAGGGTGTTCTCTAAGATTGACTTGAGGTCGGGGTACCATCAGTTGAAGATTCGGGATTCGGATATTCTGAAGATTGCTTTCCGGACTAGATATGTTCATTATGCATTTCTGGTGATGTCCTTCGGTTTGACTAACGCCCCAACAACGTTTATGGATTTGATGAACAGGGTATTCAGGCCATATATTTATTCGTTTGTCATTGTCTTCATTGATGATATTTTGATTTGCTCACACAAAAAGGAAAAGCACGAGCAGCATATGAGAGTGGTGCTTCAGACGTTGCGGGGAACAAAAGCTATATGCTAAGTTCTCTAAATGTGAGTTCTGGCTAGAGTCTGTAGCATTTTTGTGGCATATTGTATTGAGCGAGGGAGTTAAGGTTGATCCCAAAAAGATTGAGGCACTTCGGAATTGGCATTGTCCCACTTCGGCGACAGATATTAGGAGTTTCCTAGGTTTAGCAAGTTATTATCGTCGGTTCATGGAAAGGTTTTCATCTATTGCAGCACCTTTGACCAAATTAACCCTAAAGGGTGCTCCATTCCAATGGTCCGATGATTGTGAGGTGAGCTTTCAGAAGCTCAAAACAACATTGACTACAACACCAGTGTTAGTGTTGCCTTCCGGTTCGGGGATGTATACAATGTATTGTGACTCTTCATGCGTTGGCTTGGGTTGTGTATTGATGCAGGAAGGGCGAGTTATTGCATATGCTTCACGTCAGCTGAAGCCCCACGCGAAGAATTATCACGTGTATGATTTGGAGTTAGCTACGATTGTTCACGCTCTTAAGATTTAGAGGCATTACCGTTATGGGGTGTCTTGTGAGGTTTACACTGATCATCGCAGTTTGCAGCATTTGTTCAAGCAGAGGGACCTAAATTTGAGGTAGCGCAGATGGATGGAGTTACTGAAAGATTATGATATCACTATGTTATATCATCCGGGCAAAGCAAATGTAGTTGTAGACGCCTTAAGTAGAAAGGCAGAGAGTAAGGATAGTTTGGCTTTTATTGCAGCAGAAGAGCGGCCATTAGCTTTGGATATTCAATCCTTGGCTAACCGACTTGTGAGATTGGACATTTCAGAGCCCAATCGAGTTCTTGCATGTGTTGTGGCTCAGTCTTCACTATTTGAATTGATCAAGGCTCACTAGTATGATGATCCACACTTATTGGTTCTTCGAGAAAAAAATACTACGAGGTGGTGCCAAGGAGGTTACTATATGCGGAGATGGTGTTCTGCCACTCCAGGATCGTCTATGTGTTTATAATATGGATGGACTGAGGAAAACGATCCTAGAAAAGGTACACAGTTCTCGGTATTCTATTCATCCAGGTGCTACGAAAACGTATCGTGACTTGAGGCAGCATTATTGGTGGTGACGAATAAAAAAGGACATAGTCGAGTATATAGCTAGGTGTCTAAATTGCCAGCAATTTAAATATGAGTTCCAGAGGCCAAGTGGCCTACTTTAGTAGATGACTATACTAGAGTGGAAATAGGAACGCATCACTATTGACTTTGTAGTTGGGTTACCGCAGACCTTGCGGAAATTTGATGCAGTTTGTGTCATTGTCGACAGGTTGACCAAGTCGGTACACTTTATTCCTGTTATGACTATGTATACTTTATAGAGGTTGGCCCAGATATATATTTAGGAGATAGTTCGATTGCACGATGTGCCAATTTCTATCATATCAGATAGAGGCCCTCAGTTTACTTCATATTTCTGGAGAGCAGTACAGAGTGAATTGGGGACCCGTGTAGAGCTCAGCACAACCTTTCATCTGCAGACGGACGGGTAGTCAGAGCAGACAATTCATATTTTGGAGGATATGCTCAAGGCATGTGTGATTGACTTTGGAGGTCAGTGGGATCGTTTCTTTACTTTGGCCGAGTTTGCTTATAATAACAGTTACCAATCCAGTATCGAGATGGCTCCATTTGAGTCTTTATATGGTCGACGATGTCGTTCGCCCATCGGATGGTTTGAGCCTAGTGAGTCTAAGTTATATGGTACTGACTTGGTGAAGGATGCCTTGGAAAAGGTAAAGTTGATTCAGGAGCGACTTTGTACAGCACAGTCTAGATAGAAGAGTTACGCAGATCAGAAAGCGCATGATTTATCGTTTATGATGGGTGAAAAAGTTCTCTTGAAGGTTTCGCCGATGAAGGGGATCATGAGATTTCGGAAAAAAGACAAGTTGAGCCCAAGGTTTATAGGCCCATTTGAGGTGTTGAGACGAGTTGGGGAGGTTGCTTACGAGCTTGCTTTGCCTCCCAGTCTATCAGGAGTACATCCGGTTTTCCATGTATCAATGCCCCGGAAGTGTCATGCCGACTTGTCATGTGTGTTAGACTTCAGCACAATTCACCTAGATAATAGCTTGGGTTATGAAGAGGATCCATGTGCCATTATTGATAAACAGGTTCGCCAGTTGAGGTCCAAGACAATTTCTGCAGTAAAAGTCCAGTCGTGGGGCCAACCAGTCGAGGAACCAACTTGGGAAGCCGAGGAGGACATGTGGAGCAAATATCCAGACTTATTTAGCACTCCAGGTATTATTCTAAACCTATTAGAGGACGAAGGTTTGTTTAAGAGGTGGAGAATGTAATGACCCAACCGGTTATTTTGACATTTAGCACCTCATTCCCTTAAATAAAACTCATCGAATGTGCTTTTACTTATTTATTACTTGTGGGGATGGTTGGTTTAAGATTTGGAAGTGTTCATGTTGAAAACGAAACACTTAGTCCTTTAAATTGTCTTTAAAATGACAAGTTTGACTTCGGTCAATATTTTTAGAAAATGACCCCAGAATTGGGATTTGATGGTTCCAATAGGTTCGTATGATAATTTTGGACTTGGGCGTATGTTCGGATCGGTTTTTGGAAAATCGGAGAGCATTTCGGCGCTTAATAGTAAAAATCAACTATTAAAAGGTTTAATGTTCTTTTAATTTGGTTTGGAGTAGGTTTTGGAGTAATTGAGGTCCGTTTAGAATTCCAAGTCTGGAAATATCTCCGTATAGTGAATTAAGACTTGCACATAAAATTTGGTGTCATTTCGAGTAGTATAAGTAGGATTCGGCACGTTCGGAGGAAATTAGAAACTTGAAGTTCATACTTTGATGCAATTTGGTTTTGGGGTGTAATTCTTGGTTTTATTGATGTTTTACGCGTTTCGAGAGTTCAAGAAAGTCCGTATTACGTTTATAGACTTGTTGGTGAAATTGGATGGGGTCTCGAGGGGCTTGGGTGTGTTTTGGACTGCCCGGAGCTAAGTTGAAAACACCAGATTTTCTGTTCTGGTTTTCTTCTTCACGAACGCGAAAGGACCCTCGCGTTCGCGATGAAGGATTTGGGGGGACTGGAGTTTTTCCCTTCACGTTCGCATGCATATGTATGCATTCACGGAGGCCTGGGGCCTTTGGCCTTCGCGTTCGCATTGAGCAGGCCCTGTTCGCGTAAAAACCTGGGCCTTGGCAGGGGTAGCCCAATTGCCTTACGCGTTCGCGAGGGAAGGAACGCGTTCGCGAAAGAGGCAAGTCAGTAAGCCTTCACATTCGCGAGGACCCTGCCATGTTCTCGAAGGTTAATTTTGATGCTGAGGAAAATAGCCTTCGCGAACGCGAAGCCTTGACCGCGTTCGCGAAGAAGGGGTCATTAGTGGTGGGCAGAATGTCTTAAAAAGGGGATTTCACCATTTTTAACCCCATTTCTTCCATTGTTGGGCGATTTCTGAGCTTTGTGAGAGGGGATTTCAACTAGGAATTTGAAGGTAAGTTAATTCTATACACTTTGAGTTGAATACATAGATTATGGGTTGATTATAACTTGTAAATCTTGGAAATCAAGGGTTAGAGGAAAAACCTAGATTTTTATAAAAATGAGATTTTAACCACGAAAATGGTTATGGAATTGGATGGAAAATATATATTTGAATTCTTGAGATTATGGGTAACGATTCCCTCCGAAAATTTTTGAAATTCGGGCACGTGGACCTAGGGTGAATTTTAGGAATTTTACCAATTTGGGTTGGGTAATTAATTTAATAGCCTAAATTCGAATTATTGATCATGTATTAATTATTTTGTATATCATTTGGATAATTTCAGATTTTTCGGCATCGAATTGAGAATTTAACGTGACGTGGTGATCGGAAAGTGGACTTTGAGACAAGATAAGTCTCTTGTCTAATCTTGTGAGGGAAAATTACCCCATAGGTGATTAAATTAATAATCGTTGCTAATTGTGAGGGCTACGTACGCACGAGGTGACTAGAGTCCGTACATAGCTATTATCTATGCTAAAGTCCGAGTAGTTAGGACTCAAAGCATGAATTATGTGCGTAAATTGAACCCCTTATTTAATTAATTTATTTGAACTATATTATGAAATTTTAAGGAAAGATAGTAAAAGATGGAAATCTCTTATATACTTTTCTGTTTAAAATAACTAATTGTTAAAATAAATTGTTCATCCTCTCGAATTAATCTATAATAAATATACTCTCCTTCCAGAGGTACATAAGAAAATGTCCTCCTTTCTTGTGGAGCGGGCCGAACACCTCGGCAATATAGATGAATCTATGGATCACGCCGCACGCCCCTCGGTAGTATACACGACACTCTGGATCGGGCCGTACGACCTCGGCATAAATTATGCCTAATAATAATAATAATTACACGATACCTTGATTTTAATTGTAGTTTGTGAATTTAATTAATAGATTGGAAATTATTGCATTTGAAGGAATTTAATTATATATGCTGGTTAAATAAAGTTGTTGTTAACTCTGTGAATCATGTTGATTTAAATATTTCTATTTTAATTTTATTTATTATTATTGACCCTTTGTAAGTGTCGAAGTCGACCATCTCGTCTCTACCTCTTCGAGATTAGGCTTGATATTTACTGGGTACACGTTATTTACGTGCTCATGCTACACTTGCTGCACTTTTTTTGCAGGACCTGAGACAGGTACTATCGTTGGACCTATCGACGCGCACCCGCATTATCCAGAGGCTTAGTGGTGAGCTTCTTTCTGAGCCGTTCTGCAGAAACTAGTGCCTCTTCTAGAAATTATATTCTGTCTCTTTCATTTAGGACAGTCTTTATAATTTTTGTTTAATCTACTAGATGGTCATACACTTGTGACACTAGGTCTTGGCACACACACTACTAGAATGTTTGAATTTAAATTCTGTTCTTGGTTATTTTAATTTACTAAATCTTTTCATATTGTCTAAATTCTTGCAAGTAAGAAGAGTTTAATTACTCGATTAATTTTTAAAGAATTGAATATGGGTTTAAATTACTAGTTGGCTTGCCTAACTGTAGTGTCGGGTGCCATCACGACCTATAGGTGAAATTGGGTCGTGATAATTTATTTGAAAGAATTTTGTATTTGAAAGATATTTATTTGAAAGAAATATATTCGGAAGGTATTTATTCGAAAAATTATATGTGAAAGATTTTAATATGAAGGACTTGTTTAATTGATTGTACTTGTGTTCCTTATTCGTTTGAGCAATAATTATGGTGTTCTTGTTGCCTTTCTGTTTATATCACTGGTTGATTTTTGTTGCTATCATTGCTAGTTGTTTTTCAGTACTATTATGTACTGCTATTTTGCACAGGTTATTTGACCAGTGACTGTCTTGACTGTACCTCGTCACTACTCCAACGAGGTTAGTCTTGATACTTACTGGGTACCGACTGTGGTGTATTCATACTACACTTCTGCACATTTTTGTGCAGAGCCGGGTATTGTAGATACCAAACTCGGGCAGAGTTAGTGTGTTGATCACAAGGATTCAAGGTAGAGCTGCTTCGTCATCGCAGTCCCTTAGAGTCTTTTCACTTTTTTTGTACTGTCAACTCTTATTCGAACAATATTGTATATTCGATCCTTGAGATCATTGTATGTATTCAGTTAGAGTTCGTGACTCAGTATTACCAGTCTTGGGAGGTTGTTATATTTGTTTCCGCTTCTGATTTCGACACTTGTATTATATTATATCTAAAAAAAATGGCTCAAAATGTAATTGCAATCGGCTTACATAGTCTTAGAGACTAAGTGCCATCACGATGCCCATGGTGGGATTTTGGGTCGTGACAAGTCGGTATCAGAGCCCTAGGTTCATAGGTTCTATGAGTCACGAACGAGCCTAGTAGAATCTTGTGGATCGGTATGGAGACGTCTGCACTTATCTTCGAGAGGCTACAGAACTGTTAGGAAATTTCCATTTCTTCAATTCCTGTCGTGCAAAATTTATTGATCTTGGAATTTGAGCCTTTATAACTCTATTCCCTCACAGATGGTGAGGACACGTGCTATCGGGTTAGCTGAGCAGACACCCACACATACTGCTAGGGCCGCAAGAGGTAGAGGCCGAGGAAGGGCGCGTGTCGCGACTAGAGTACCTATCAGAGCAGCAGTTAAGGAGCTGCCAGTAGCTCCTGTTGGGGGGACAGGTACCAGAAGCACCTGTTGTTACCCTTGGACTTCAGGAGACTTTAGCACAGTTCTTGAATATGTTTGGTATATTAACTCTGGCAGGATTGATCTCTGTTGCACCAAATATTTCATAGATTGGGGGAGTCACTTAGACTCCTACTTCCCGCACTCCAGAGCAGCGAGTTCACATTGGTCAAGTTCCGGGTGTAGTACCGGTACAAACTATTATTCCAGTTTAGCCTGAGGTCAGGCCAAAGGCATCAGAAGAAGAACAAAAGAGACTTGAGAGGTTTAAGAGGTATAGACCACCTACTTTCAGTGGCACATGTACAGAGGATGCCCAGGGATTTCTACAAAAGTGTCACCGTATTCTCCGCACCATGGGTATTATGGAAGTGAGCAGAGTTGCCTTTACTACATTTCAGTTGTCAGGCACAGCGTATCAGTGGTGGTAAATCTATGAAGAAGGTAGACCAGCCAATGCAAGACCACCAACTTGGGCTCAGTTTTCGGAAATGTTTTTGAAAAAATTTGTTCCCAGACTCTCCGGGATGCATGGTGCATATAGTTTGAACGGTTGCATCAGGGGACCATGACAGTGTCAGAATATGCTATCAGGTTTAGTGAGTTAGCCCGACACGCACCTATCTTGGTTCCTACAGTCAGAGAGCGGGTCCCCAAATTCATTGAGGGGCTCGATTATGATCTTAAAATATGCATGGCTCGAGAGTTGCAAACTGATACTCAATTTCAACAAGTAGTGGAGATTGCGAGGAGGATTGAGCGTGTTCTAGGTGAGGAAAGGGATTCTAAGGAGGTCAAAAGGCCTCGAAGCTCTGGAGGGTTTAGTGGATTTTACTCTTCAGCTATGACCCATTATAGCAGAGGCTCGAGCAGTCGGCCACCTCAGTCTGCACATCAGATTACCCGGGGTGCTCCAGTAAGATCTTACAGTACACTACCAACACGAAATCCTTATAGTGGTTATTCTAATTATCCGACACAGACTCAGTACGAGAAGCTGCAACCTCAGAAGGGTTGTTATGAGTGTGGTCATACTAGGCACATCATGAGAGATTGTCCCAGACTTGGGAGGGGTGGATTTCATCAGAACACTCAGGCTACGGGCCCCAATGCAGCTACTAACCATGTGGACATCCAGTTAGGGGTGGAGGACAAGCGGGTAGAGGGTGCCCTAGAGGGGGAGGCCCAGCCTGTTGATATGTTTACTATAGTGTGGCCGAGGCCACCATACTAGATGGTGTCGTTACAAGTATGATCCAAAACTGTTATAAAGGGATATCTCTCCTTAATTTGATTCGATTATGAATATTGAGGCGAGTCCTCCTATTATGCTCCGCTTATGGGTGAGCTTCGTAATTTTGTGACCCACTTATATGTTTATCCCTTTCGGGAGATTCGATGATGTTAGCCAGTGTCCATCATTTTTATTTTTTACATTATTGAGGACTATATGTCCAAAAGTGACTTTCAATTACTCTCTACATTGGGTTTTGATGTGATTTCGGAATAATTGATTTCAATTTTATGAATTATATGCCCTATTGGTACGGGGGTTCATTATGTGTTGTGAAAATTGTTTACGGAATTTATTGAAAAGAAGAAAGAAACGAAATGGAAAACTTTTGTAGGCACAATGTGCAAAATACTTGTGATTCAGAACTGAGGACGAGATCCTCGCATTTTAATATGATTTGATATGTTTAAACCGGGCTACGAGCCGCGGTGGAAGTTATATAAGGACAAGATCCTTGTGATAAAAATTTATGTGTTTAAATTCTCCCTTGTGAAATTAAATTTGTACTATAGTACTTATAGGGAGTCATGTATGTTAGGCTTATTTGAAAATTCTTGTATGAATTTCTCTGTGCATAATTTGCCATATTCGTGTTGTAATTATTGAGTTTTAGACTACGCGGTGAGTGCCCAGGTGGCATTAAATATGGCTCGTTAATTTGGGTAAATAATTATGAGGTCTTCATGCCTCATGTCTCGTTATTAGTAAAGTGGAGGTTTGAAACGAGATTTTATTAACATGAGGTTAGTTGGCGATGTTGCAATCTATTATGAACGACTATTAAGACCAGATATGTAGTGATGGGCATACATATGATGTGTTTTATGTCCTGATATCATTTTGATAATGCAGTGATTATAATGCTGAGATTAGTGTTATTGATATATACATTGTGGTGCTTTGTTAGGTTATGGATGTGTTGTTAGGAGTTATTTTGGTGTTACTCTCGCAGGTGGATAAGCCCAATTACAGGGGAGACTCTACCGCAAAATCTGAAACATTTGGGAGTTAGTAAATTTTAGGGATTGATACGTGCGAAAGAAGAGATAAGTTATGTTATGTGTTTGAGGGCAGACTCTACTTCTCATTCCAGAGCGAATGATCCTAAGTGGGGAAAAAAGTAACACCCCAAAAAAAAATTTGAAGTACTTCAGCACTATCAAGAAAGTTGATGTGTGCGTAGGCACGAGTTGCTAAAGCCAGTTGAGACTAATACCATGTGTTGATGTGAAAATAAGGCCTATTGAAAATGTTTAGAGTGTAATAAATTAGTTTAAAAGTTTATAAGTATGGATGAAAGAAGTAATCTTCAACTGAGATGGCGTTGTCGGATCCATGTTAGATTTGCGGTGGTGTAGAATCACCCGCAAGTTATGTGTGTAAGAATGCACTCTGTAATTTAATGTCCTCAAAATAATTTTTGGCACGTTCGAGGATGAACATATGTTTAAGAGGGGAAAAATGTAACGACCCGACTTGTTGTTTTAAGAATTTACGTCCCGTACAACGACTTAAGGTCCCGAACAACTTCGTAATACGTATTATGACTTGCGTGTGTGGTTGAGTTTAGTTTTCGGATGATTTGGGATTAAATTGGGAGAAAAATTATTAATTAAGAAGCTTAAAAGAAAAGAGTAGACCAGAGAGTCAACTTTTGAGTAAACGACTCTGGAATGGGATTTAAATGATTCCAATAGCTCTATATGGTGATTTTGGACTTAGGAGCGTGTCCAGATATTTATCTGGAAGTCGGTAGTTGATTTAGGAATGTGTCCAGTTGGAAATGGAAGGTTTGTAAGTTTAAACGGGAGTCGACTTTATTGATATCGGGGTCAAAATCCAGTTATGAAAATTTTAATAGGTCCGTTATAACTCTTGTGCAAAATTTGAGGTCAATCAGACTTGATTTGCTATGTTTCAGCATCGAATCTAGAATGTTTCTTCAAGAATACGTTGTATCACATTAAGGAATTGAGATCCAAATTTAGTTTTGATTGAAACATTAGATCCTTATTGAAATTTTGGAGCCATAGCAAAAAGTATCGTCGAATTCGGACATCGTATGAGAGAGTTATGTACATGTTCGTATCGGGAATGATTTTCCATCGCCGTCAGCGCCTATGGTAGAGTGGGGCGCTAGCCCTGGCACTCGGATGTCTAAAAGTACTGGAAATAGTGCCACAGACAGTGCCCCGCGCCACCTGTGGCGCCCAAAACAGCTGAGGCCGTATAAACGGGGGTTTTCTGCCATTTTTCACAAAAATAGAGTTGGGGAGCTCAGTTTGGGCGATTTTCACGGGTAAACATTGGGGTAAGTGTTCCTGATCCTATATTGATTATATTTCATGATTCCATACTCCTTTACATTACGAATCCGTGAATTTCTAGAAGAAAATTCAGATTTTTGTAAAATCTTCCAAAAATGTAAAATGAAGATTTGAAGGTCAATTCGATGTCGGAATTCGATAATTTTTATATGGTTGGACTAGTGGTTGAATGGGAATTCATATTTTGTAACTTTTGTCGGGTTCCAAGACATGGGCCCCACTGTTGATTTTTGAGTTAATTTCGGATTTATATTGTGAAATTTAGCAAATCCATATGGAATTAATTCCTACGAATCATGTTGAGTATATTGAATTGTTTGTGACTAAATTTGAAGCTTTTGGACATGAATTCGCGGGCAAAGGTTTATTGGAATCTTTAAATTGGTTGCGAAACAAGGTAAGTATCTTGCCTAATCTTGAGTGGGGGAATTACCCCCTAGGGATTGAGTCTTATGTGAAAATTGTGTAATTGAAAACTATGTATGCAAGGGCACGAGTACGTACTTAGTTTATATATGCAAATTATATCGGTTGAAATCCGTAGACGCCCTTATGTATTAAATTGAAAAATTATTGGAACTTAGTAAATCCTTGAATTGTCATGCCCCATTTCTTGTTTGTCGAATTTGTATTTTATATGATAATTTGGTGTTATTGTCACTTGGATTTTTATGTGAATTTTGTGTGCTGTTTATTTGATTTTTCTTGAAAAATCGAATTTTCATCTGCAAATAATTAATTAAATAATTTTAAATTGAGGCGTTTATATATTTATGAAAAAGTTGGATTAAAGAAGGCGTTGTTCTGTGATGAGTTATTTCCCATCCTTGTGGTTATTTTTGAGATTTTATATACATTATGTTGAGCTCTGGACTATCTGTTGTGAAATTAATTGACTTTATTATACCTTTGGAATGGTTGTGGCCTACGGGCAATTTGTAAATATGAGTTGATGATGTTGTGTTGTGATAATATTCTGTGTGAATTATTGTGTGATTTGGGTTGCTGTTATGCGGCGTATAAGGGTGGCATTCCATTGTTGACATTATACAGACATAAGGGTGGCATTTCACTGTTGTTATGTGTGTTGGGATATTGTCTGGATGGAGTGAAGGGAGGCTATTAAACTGAGCGAAAAGGGAGGCTATTAAATAGAGGGATAAAGGTGGGCTATTATAGGAGCGATAAGGGTGGCTATAGGAGCGATAAGGGTGGCTATTGATATTGTCAGAGCGGAGGGATAAAGGAGGCTATTATAGGAGTGATAAGGATGGATATAGGAAATATAAGGGTGGCTGTTGTAAGAGATGATATGTGATGATGTGGGGTTAATGTGTTGGTAATTTTTATGTGATGTTTGGGGTTATTGCATTGGAAACTTTCATTGATGTTGTGATTTTCCTTGTGTTTATTTTATATCTTTTGCAACGTGTCTTGTTGTTTCGGTAAACTTGATAATAGTCTGATCTATGTTGAAATTATGAGCCTGTGGCTATTGCCGGGTGGATTATGTTATTGGTACGTGAACTGTCTGTGCAGATTTGATATGAAATATGGGCACGAGGTGCCAGGAAAATATAATAATTATATTATTGACACGTCAGTTGTCCGTGCGGTTATGAAAGAAATATGGGCACGAGGTGCTGGGAAAATATGATAATTTTTATTATTGGCACGTGAGTTGTGTGTGCGATTTTGATAGAAATATGGACACAAGGTGCCATGGAATATGAAAGTGGGTTGAGACCCGTGTTACGATAATATGAAAGTGGGTTGAGACCTGTGTCTTATGATTATGAAATGGGGTGTCACAGAGTGACTTTTATTTGAAAGATATTTACTAGAAAGAACTTTATATTTGAAAGAATTTTGTATTCGAAAGATATTTATTTGAAAGAAATAAATTCGGAAGGTTTTTATTCTAAGAATTATATGTGAAAGAGTTATATATGAAGGACTTGTTTAATTGGTTGTACTTGTGTTCCTTATTCGTTTGAGCTATAATTATGTTGTTCTTATTGCCTTGCCGTTTATATCACTGGTTGATTTTTGTTGCTATCATTGCTAGTGGATTTCCAGTACTATTATGTACTGCTATTTTGCACAGGTTATTTGACCAGTGAGTATCTTGACTGTACCTCGTTACTAATCCACCGAGGTTAGTCTTGATACTTACTGGGTACCGACTGTGGTGTACTCATACTACACTTCTGCACATTTTATGCAGAGCCAGGTATTGGAGATACCAGACTCGGGCAAAGTTAGTGTGTTGATCACAAGGATTCAAGGTAGAGCTGATTGGTCGTCGCAGTCCCTTGGTGTCTTTCCATTTTTTTGTACTGTTAACTCTTATTTGAATAGTATTGTATATTCGATCCTTGAGATCATTACATGTATTTAGTTTGAGTTCGTGACTCAGTATTACCAGTCTTGGGAGGTTGTTATATATGTTTCCGCTTCTAATTTCGACACTTATATTACATTATATCTAAAACATTGCTCGAAATATAGTTGTAATCGTCTTACCTAGTCTTAGAGACTAAGTGCCATCACGACGCCTATGGTGAGATTTTGGGTCGTGACAGACATACAATCACTTAATATGGGGAACTGGTCCGTAGGAGTGTTGTTCTTTGTTCTTAATGCACTTGAGAATTGTTAACTGGAAGATCAATCACTATTGGAGTGCTTGAGTAAGTTCTCTAAGTGTTCAAGTAATGTTTTATCATTGGTTTAATGTTAATATAACATTGATGACATCACTTGAATGATGTAAGTAACTTGGGTACAAGGTCCTTCCCAATGGAGGTTACTGTTGCACTGTGTTGTACTATTGCGTGTGCAGGCAGTTACTTTCTAGCTGTTGGAGAGTTGACTTGGTACAATCACCAGGGGAACTGAAGTCCAATTATTCCCCTTGTTGATTCTTTAACTTCTGAAATACTGACGAACATCTCCAGCTTAAGTCTGGTTATTTCCATGCGCTTGAGTAGGTGGACCAGATGTGGATCAAGTTCCTTATCTGGTTCTTGACATTAAGTTTGTTAGATCATCAAAACATAAAACAAAGGTACTTATAACCTATCATCCTTGATCAATTTCTTTCCCTGAAATCCTTGAATTTATCTCTTTATCTGTAATTAATTCAATATGTTGCCCACGCTTGAATTTGTGAAGTCCAGCTAGATTTGGTCATAGTCATATTTGGACTAGATTTTTGTCACAAAGAACATAGCCCATAACGTGTACTATGATAAAAAGTTTTTGTTCTTTTCTAGTGAAATCCAATTTGGCTTTACATGTCATAGCTTTACTGATGCCCATTTGGAGAAATTAGCTGAAGTCGAACTAACAAAAAAGCTACCAAATGAAAGTTTTAGTATTAGAGATACATGATGATTACACCTGAAACGGAAAGAGCATTGAAGAAACTACCTACTTTCTTTGCAAACTACTTTTCGAGCCGCTGACCTGTAGTTGGAGGCTTTAACGATACTATCACGCCCCAAACTCTAGGAGCGCGATCGACGCTCAACCGAGTAAACCCGGTCAAGCAAGCCTACTCTACATCAACCTCTCATTACTACTCATGTATGATTTACCATAACATAATTAGATCTTGACTTTCAAATTGAATACATTTGGCTCAATGGCCTAAAATTCCCCTCATGATGGATACATGACTTTATAGATAACTGTAAATACTGTGAACATAAATACATGACAAAACTCAAAACTTTAAGTACATGTACATGGAGCTTATATGACAATAGATACCTAAATACATAAAATGAACTAGACCCAAACCCCACTAGAACTGTAGCAAGCTCACCATAAGTTGAGTAGTGAAGAAGATCCCTATCAAAGATCCATATCATCCTGTAGAAGTATACTTGCATCCAAAAAGAGATGCAGCGCCACCGGCAAAAAGGGCGTGAGTACATGTGGAATAGTACTCATATGCAAGGCAGACAAAACAACATATGAAGCTACGATAACTCAAATATGAGACAAATTAAGTACATCAAGAAACTACGAAACATCCCATAGAATCAAATTTCAAGTTTTATTATACTTACATCATTTTGAACATCTTTTGGGATCAATTGAGCCATATGAATTATGTGTGGAATACATACTATAATGAAATTGAAACATCATGTACAAATAAGGCAAATGAAAGTGGCACTTATTGATTGCGTTAACAATGCGTCTCACTAGACTGTCTATATCCCTCTCTTATTTTACACCTATACATTTCATAGACCGTCCTTAGTATTCACATATCATATTCTACACTTATGCGTCTCATAGACCGTCCATAGAGTTCACATATACAATGCACTTATTCAAGAACTTGGAAATACAACATGAATATGATGAATCATGGTAACAATAAAAGGGCTTAGATAGCCGTTAAAGTCAAGCAAATTTATTAAGAGATTCCAATCACATTTATAGATTTTAAGTCGGGGATACTTTATAACCATCTTCACACAAAGAGGCGCTGCTGCCTCACTCCAACATATACGGGTAGAGGTGTATCACGATACCACAATCTCTACACAAAGCGGCCATGCCGCCTCACCCTAATATATGCGGGTGGAGGTGTATCACAATACCATAATTTCTACATAAAGAGGCCCTTCCGCCTCACCCCAATATATGTAGGTGGAGGTGTATCACAATACCACAATCTCTATACAAAGCGGCCCTGCCGCCTCACCCCAATATATGCGGGTGGAGGTGTATCACAATACCATATATAAACTCAAAACGACATGATTAACATTTCATTTAAGGTCGTAATTTCCCATAGCATTGGAATACTTCATGTTCATGCTCATCATGGAGAAACACAACTCATTACATTAGCGCATGCATGGTAAATCAATAAGTTGATTTAAATGGCACATGCGCCCAATTTCTTTTCTTAAGGTTCATCATCATTTAGCATAGGACATCTCCCTTTCATCTCGTTATTGTAACGACCCGACCAGTCGTTTAAAAGCTATAGCCTCGTTCCCTTATTTAATGCTCATTTTGTACTTTATAACTGTTATATGACTTGCCGGGGCAATTGGTTCAGGTCCGATGAGATTTTAGAATAAATTGGAACACTTAGTTCCAAAGTTTAAAACTTAAGTTAAAAAAGATAGGCTAGATGTCGACCTATGTGTAAACGACCCCCGAAATAAATTTTTGATGATTCCATTAGTTTCCTATGGTGATTTTGGACTTGGGAGCGTATCCGAAAAATTATTTGGAGGCCCATAGTTAAATTAGGCTTGAAATGGCTAAAATAGGAATTAAAGTGTAGAAGTTTGACCGGGGAGTTGACTTTTTGATATCGGGGTCGGAATCCAGTTCTGAAAATTTTCATAGCTCCGTTATGTCATTTATGACTTGCAAGCAAAATTTGAGGTCAATCAGTTTGATTTGATAGGTTCTGGAGTCGTTTGTAGAAATTGAAAGTTTCAAAGTTCATTAGGCTTGAATCTATGTGTGATTCGTGTTTTAGTGTTGTTGGATGTGATTTGAAGACTCGACTAAATTCGTATAATGTATTAGGACTTGTTGGTATATTTGGTTAAGGTCCCGAGGGGCTCATGCGTGTTCCGGATGGTTAATGGATCAAATTTGGCTATGAACAATTGAAACTTGCAGCTGCCTACTGATACAATCGCACCTGCGGAATTTGGCTCGCAGGTGCTAGCTCGCAGAAGTGAGTGTGGGAGCGCAAAAGCGGAAAAGGGAGAGTGGAGCAGTGACCGCAGATGCGAAGGAAAATACCACATCTGCGGGACCGCAGAAGTGAAGATAGCCGCAGAAGCGAGGGAGGCCTTCACGTGCATCGCAAGTGCGAAAGCCCTGACAGTTTACAAAACAGAGAGGTTCCGACATTTTTGTCATTTTGGACATTTTCAACACGGTTTTGGAAGATTCTTCAGAGCAAATTCACGGAGAAACTTGATCATTGTTAGTCAATTATATTGGATTATCATTGAATATTTCGAATATATTACATGTTTTTGAGGTGAAATTAGAGGATTTGGGCCTAGGGATTTCAAAATGAGAATTTGAGATTTTGGAGGTCAAGTTGATATCAGATTTTAGTAAAAATGGTATGGTTGGACTCGTGATTGAATGAGCGTTCATATTTCGTAACTTTTGCCGGAATCCGAGACATGGGCCTCACATGCAATTTTTGAGTTAATTTTGGATTTTATTAAAAAATATAGTCTTTTCTTATGGAATTGATTCTATAATTTTTGTTCACTGTATTGAATTAATTATGACTAGATACGAGTCGATCGGAGTCGAAAAGTTGAGAAAAGGCATACTACTTGATTAAATTGGAGCAAGTCCAGGTAAGTGACTTATTGTAATGACCCGACCGGTCATTTTGAGAGTAATAGCCCCGATCCCCTATTTACTGCTTCTCCTGTATCTATTTTTGCTATTGTGACTTGCTGGGAGGTTTCGTTTTGGTTTTTGGAATGTTTTGGGACACTTAGACCATAAATGGAGGTTTAAGCCTTAGGATTTGGACCGTATTCGGAACTGTGAGAAGACGACTCTGGAATGGAGTTCTGTCAGTTCTGTTAGGTGATTTTGGACTTAGGGGCGTGTCCGGATTGTGTTTTGTAGATCCATAGCTTATTTAGGCTTGAATTGGCAAAAGTCGAATTTTTGGAGTTTTGGACAGATAATGAAAATTTTGATATCGTGGTCGGATTCCGATTCCGAAAGTTGGAGTAGGTGCGTAATGTTGAATATGACTTGTGTGTAAAATTTGGGGTCAATCGGACCTGTTTTGGTTTGTTTCGGCATCAGTTGTCGAATTTGGAAGTTTCAAGTTCTTTAAGTTTGAATCGGAGGATTATTTGTGATTTTAGCATTGTTTGATGTGATTTGAAGGCTCGACTAAGTTTGTATGGTGGTTTAGGACTTGTTAGTATGTTTGGTTGAGGTCCTGGAGGCCTGGGGTGTATTTCGGATGCTTAACGGATTGAATTTGGACTTAGGCTAGTTGCTGAAGATTTTATGGTTTCTGGTGTTTTCGCACCTGCGGAGGGGAGACCGCATGTGCAGGATCGCATGTGCGAAAGAAGAGCCACAAATGCACCCAAGAAGGAGCTGGGAAGGAACCGCAGGTGCGAAGAGTTTCCCGCACCTGCGAGAATCGCAGATGTAGGAAGCTTGGCGAATGCCACGATCCAAAATCCAACTAGTCGTGATAGCACCTAACCCAACCCGCTAGGTAAGCCAATTATCAACTATCTAATTCCAATAACAATTTTTAAAGCAATTTAAGTAGATAAAGATCTTAATTTTATGCATTCCCCAAGAACTAGTAGTACAAATCATGAGCTTCTAAGAATAAAATTTACAAAACTGATATGAAATAATACATCATCTGTTTGAAATGTACATGAACAGATTGTTATAAACCTAAGGCTACCCTGAACAAGAGGCAGCTACAACCGGAACGCAGGTATATCTTCAAATCCAGCAACCATCGAGCACAACAACAATAATAGCCAACATTTGCACGCAGTGTGCAGAAGTGTAGTATCAGTACAACCGACCCCATGTACTCAGTAAGTAACAAACCTAGCCTTAGGTTGAAAGTAGTGACGAGCTTTTACTAAGGTCAGGTCCACCACCAAATACCAACAACAGTTCATAACAACGTAAAGTAAATAATACAAGAAGTAACTCAGAGATAAGATGCTTAGCAAAATCATGATTTCCGAAAATAGTTCTGCCTTTTCAGGTACATCAGTGAAACCCAAATCGTTTACTGAAGTTGCCAAAAAACAAATATAAATAAGTTTGAAAATAATAATTTTTCCCAAAAATCCTTTCAATAATGATAAATAAGATGTTTCATTTTCTTTCTAGATAACCAGTGTAAAACAAATGCATCACTAAGCCCATCTGTCAATATGTGTGAGAAATCATGAATGATGTAATACCGTACAACATGAGGAAAATATATCTCGATGCCTGTATGTCATGGGTGCATATCAATGCAATGTATCTTAGAGATGAACTCATGTACTCACACTCTCAGAGTACTCAATCTCACTTTCTCACACATTCCACTTATCATGCCCAATCACTCGGTACTGTATATGGCTAATCCGGCCCAGGGAAGATCGATCCCGGAATATACACATCAACTGATCATCAGTCACTCAGTACCGAATAGGGCCAATCCAGCCCGTGGAGAAGATCCATCTCCAGGTATATAGTGCTTCGGACAAGATTCATGTCCAAGGAAGATCCATCCCTCAATAATATCAACCACGCTCATTGGGGGTGTACAGACTCCAGAGAGGCTTCTTCAGCCCAAGCGCTATAATCTGCACGGATAACTCACGTGCTATAGTATCAATATTTGTACCTGCACGGACAACTCACGTGCTATAATAACGCCTATATGGCCTACTGCAGGCGGGCAACCCCGATCTACATAATAATCCTCACAATCAGGCCCTCGGCCCCACTCAGTCATAAATCTCTCCAATCTCTCTCTCATGGGCTCACAATGTCATGAAAATAGCCCAAAATGATTATATGATATATCAATAAATAATAACAGATATGTAATGACATGATTATGACTGAATATGAATTTTCAATTTAAAATAAATAATTCACAGTAATATGACCTCTGTGGGTCCCAAAATACTAGCACATAGCCTCAACATAATTTTTAATATGCTTTTCAGCTCAATTTCTTTAACACATAAAACCGCATGGAAAATGCCAAGATTATTTAACTACAAAATTCTACAGAAATAATTATGTCACAATTTCTATAGTGCACGCCCACATGCCCATCACCTAGCATGTGCGTCAACTCCCAACAAATTAACATAATACATATATTTAGGGTTCATGTCCTCAGCTCCAAGATTAGAAGAGTTACTTACCTCGAACAAACCGAATCCAATGTCGAGCAAGCTAAACAATGCTCCAGAAATTCCATTATGTGCGTAACAACTTCCGACGGCTCGAATCTAGTCATAATTAATTTGATTAAGTCAACCCAAATTATAGGAATTAATTCCATATAAAAATACTAACATTTTCCCACATAATCCGAAATTAAACTCCAAAAATCGCTCGCGGGGCCCACATCTCGGAATCCGACGAAACTCACAAAATCCGACAACCCATCCAATTACAAGTTCAACCATACTAATTTCACTCAATTCCGACTCCAAATCGATGCTCAGAACTCAAAAATTTGTATTATGAACTTTAGGCCACACCCCCAATTTTCTCTTTAAATTCATCAACCAATTTCTAAAAATGAGGATAGATTCATGGAATATAGCCACAAGAGAGTCAAGAACACATACCCAAAGTTGTGTGAAAAAATTCCTTTCCAAAATCGCTCAACCCGAGCTCCAAAATGTCCAAAATGAGAAAAATCTCGGAAACCCTCATTGTTAACATTGTCCAGGCATTTCCGCACCTGCGGTGCCTGGGCTCGCACCTGCGCATCCTCTTTTGCGGAAGCTTTGTGCGTCTGCGAACATAGCTAGCCTTCCAAATCCTCACATCTGTGGTGCCCTTCTCGCATCTGCGGGCTCGTAGATGCGCATTGCCCTTCGCACCTACGTTCGCCCAAGCCAGCCCCAGTCCCGCATCTGTGCCAACCATGCCACACCTGTGGTATCGCAGATGCGGGAAAAAATTCTCGCACCTGCAAGCACTGCCCAACTCCACTCTTGGCCGCTTCTGCGACTGGTTGCACGGACATGCGACTTCGCACCTGGAATCAAAAGCTTAGCAGGTGCGATCACACCATTAGGCAACAGTTCCAGCATTTTCTTAAGTCCGAATTTGATCCGCTAACCATCCAAAACTCACCCGGGGCCCCCGGGACTTCAACCAAATATACCAACAAGTCCCATAATATTATACGGACCAACTCGAGGCCTCAAATTACACCTAACAATATCGAAACGACGAATCACACCTCAACTCAAAATCAATGAACTTTGAACTTCCAAATTCTATATCTTGTGCTGAAACACATCAAATCAATCCAGAATGACTTCAAATTTTGCACACAAGTCACATTTCACATTAGGGATCTATTTCAATTTCCAGAATCGGATTCCGACCATGATATCAAAAATTCAACCCCTCTATCAAACTTCCAAAAATTCAACTTTCGGCATTTCAAGCCTAATTCCACTACAGACCTCCAAATAATTTTTCGCACACGCTCCTAAGTCCAAAATCACCATACGGAGCTATTAGAATTATCAAAACTCCATTCCGGGGTCATTTACACATAAATCGACATCCAGTCACTATTTTAACTTAAGCTTTAAACGTTGGAACTAAGTGTTCCAATTTATTCCAAAACCTCACTGGACCCAAACTAATTACCCCGGAAATTCACACAATAACTGTAAAGTACAATTTGAGTAGTAAATGGGGAAATGGAGTTGTAATACTCAAAATGACCGGTCGGATTATTACAGAGCAGGTGCGAGGGAAAGACGCAGGTGCGATGCATTTCTGCACCTATGATAGTCGCAGATGCGGTCGCATAGCCGTAGGAGTGGAGCCTGAGATTCTAAATGGAATCCGCACATGCGATGGTATTTCCACAAGTGCGGCATCGCAGATGCAACAGAGAGTCCACAGGTGCGAGATGTTTGGACAGAACACTTAAATGCAAGTGTTCGCGGTTTTTACTCATTTTCAACATTTTGAGCTCGGGTTTGGCGATTTCTTGAGAGCCTTTTTGAGGGGTTTCTTGAGGTAAGTCCCATGTGCTCTTTTTTGATCAATAGTATTTCTTCACCATTTATTTTTCCACCTAGTTAGTGTCTATTTAAGGTGTAATTTGGGAGTTTTAGACTAGGGATTGGAAAGTTTGATTTGTGGATTTAAAGGACCATTTGGTGTCGGATTTTATTAAATTTAATATGGTTAGACTCATGAGTGAATGAGTGTTCATATTTTGTAACTTTTACCTGATTCTTAGACGTGGGCCTGGGTCGACGTTTTAGGGTGAATTTCGGAATTTTTGTTAAAATATTTTTTTCATGAATTAAATGAGTCTATTATGATTGTATTTATGATATGTAATTACTTTTGGCTAGATGTGGGCCATTCGGAACCGTATATTCATGGGAAAGGCATTTTGACCGATTGATTGAGCTTGGTTCAAGGTAAGAGGCTTGCCTAACCTTGTGTGGGGGAACTCCCCTTAGGATTTGGCACTGTTTTTGATATATGAGTGCCATGTCTGTGAGGTGACGAGTGCCTACACGGGATATTGTTGAAAGTTTCCGTTTTCATTAAGTAAAATACTTGTCTTCCTTTAACTGTACTACACTAGCATATGAATTTATCTTGTTTAGTCTAGAACAACATGTCTACATGTCTTAATTCGGAACGGTATTCTGGTAGATCTCCCTACTCTGCATATTTACTTTGGGACTACGGAATAGTATTCCGGTAGATCCTCCTGCTCTGCATATTTACTTTGGGACTACGAAACGATATTCCGGTATATCCCCTCCTACTGTGCATATTTACTTTGGGACTACGAAACGATATTCCGGTATATCCCCTCCTACTGTGCATATTTACTTTGGGACTACGAAACAGTATTCCGGTAGATCCCCCTGCTCTGCATATTTACTTTGGGACTACGGAACAGTATTCCGGTAGATCCCCCTACTCTGCATATTTACTTTGGGACTACGGAACAGTATTCCGGTAGATCCCCCTACTCTGCATATTTACTTTGGGACTACGGAACAGTATTCCGGTAGATCCCCCTACTCTGCATATTTACTTTGGGACTACGGAACGGTATTCCGGTAGATCCCCCTACTCTGCATATTTACTTTGGGACTACGAAACGGTATTATGGTAGATCCCCCTGCTCTACATATTTACTTTGGGACTACGGAATGGTATTCCGGTAGATCCCCTTGCTCCGCATATTTACTTTGGGTCTATGGAACGGTATTCCGGTAGATCCCCTGTTGTTATTTATGTGTACTGAGCTGTTGACTTACTATGATTTCGTTCTTGTTAAATTTCAGTACTTATTTTTTGCAATATTCATTCTGCCTTAGTTTATTATATATATACCAGTAGGGCCCTGACATGATCTCGTCACTACTCGACTGAGGTTAGGCTTGGCACTTACTGGGTACCGATTGTGGTATACTCATGCCACTCCTTATTAGTCGCACTATCAGTGAGCCAGGATTGCTTGGGAGACTTCAAGGTATATCTGCCGCGTCCACAGACCTCGAAGTCCCCTTCTACTCTTCCCCATGTCCATTATCTTCTGTATTATCTTTTGATAGACTCGGATGTATAGAGACACTCGATTGTTCTTCTGTAGTTTGTGATTCACGATGTTTCGGGTTTTGGGAATGCTATGTAGTATACTAAGGAGTTGGTTATTGTACATGCCAAGCGACATGGTATTCAGTTATGGTGATATTGTTACAGTTAGTTGTTGAATTTATGTTTTAATCTCATTATTCCGCAAATGTTAAGCTTACCTAATCACAGAGACTAGGTGCCTTCACGACGTCACACGGAGGGAAAATTGGGTCATGACACTTTTCTAACCTTGTGTGGGGGAAATGTTTCCTAGGATTGGTATTGAAGTGATAAATTGTAATGTGTTGAAAGTTGTGTACACGAGGTGACGAGTGTGTACACGGGCTAAATGTGGAAGATTATGTCTTTAAATTGTATAGATCACTGTTGCATATGAATTAAATAATTTTACCTTGTTATATTCTTCATCATTGATTTAATTTTTATATTTTTAATTTGCTTGACCTTTCCTGCTAATTGTTGTACATGTTTAGTTGAAACTTGGTTCCTTTTATTCTATGCATTATTTGAAGGTTGATTTTCTTTAATTTAAATATTATTAATATAAAGTATTTGATATTTTTAAATTTGGTATTGAAGCAACGTATTAAAAATTTTAAAATATTATTTTTGTTGAGTAATTTATTCCCGAATATTTTTGAGAGATTGTTTGTACTCATTGTGATTGAGCTGTGAGCTCCCTGTTGTGGGAAATATTGTTGATATTGTTTAGTTTGGCAAATTGAAATATTTGAGCACTTGAGGTGCAGAATGTGATATATTGTGATATTGATACGCATGCGGTGGTATAAGGGCTGGGTGTTGAAACTCATGCGGTGAGATTAGGGTGGCTTGATATGCGTGGCTAGTAGGGGAACTACTAGAAGTCATGCGGTGTGATAAGGGTGGCTAAAACGCAGGATGCTTTTTGGGGAAAACTGTTTTCTTTAAAATAAATTGTGAAGGCTCCCATGGTGATATAAGGAAATGAGATATTGTGAATTTATTTATGATTTGGGACTATGAAGCGGCACCTCGGGAGCGCCCTTGTTGATATTGATTTATGGTCGTAGTTGCCTTTGATTATTTTTGTGATTTTCTTAAAGTTGAAAAGAATTCTGTTTTGTTTCCACGAGATATTATTTGCCATTATTTTGCTTAGTTAATTGGTGACATACTACTTGATTCATTTCCATTGTTATTTCATTTTTATTATATTGTTAAACATTTTACCTTGTCTTTTTATTATTCCAGTAGGGCCTGACCTGACCTCGTCACTACTCTACCGAGGTTAAGCTTGGCACTTATTGGGTACCGTTGTGGTGTACTCATACTACGCTTTTGCATATCTTTTTGTGCAGATCCAGGTTGATTCTACCAGTCCAGACATCAGTGAGCTACCTGCGTACGGAAACTTCGAGGTATATCTGTCAGCGTCCGCAGACTCCGGAGTCCCCTTCTATCATTATTATGTTGCTTCCTTATTTTCCTTAGACCCTGATATATAGATACATTGAGGATAAATTCTTAGAAGCTTGTGACTTATTTCTACCGGGTTTTGGGAGTTGTAATTATGTGAATTTGAAGAATATTTATTTCAGATTTCTATTGTTATTACGCACTGATAATATTACCTAGTCTTAGAGACTAGGTTCCATCACGACATCCTACAGAGGGAATTTGGGGTCGTGACAAGTAAGTATAAGTGCTCTAGGTTCATAGGTGTTATGAGTCACAAGCAGGTTTAGTAGAGTCTTGTGGATCGGTACGAAGATGTCTGTACTTATCTTTAGAATGCTATGGAACTGTTAGGAAATTATTCACTTCTTTGATTACTTATCATGCGCAATTGTTAACTTCAAAGTTCTAAACCATTATCTTTCTATTCTCTCACAGATGGTGAGGACACGCACAACTGGATCCGATGATCAGATACCGCGCCCCCTGTTGGAGCCGCAAGAGGCCGAGGTCCGGGAAGAGGCCGAGGAATACCACATGGTGTAGCCAGAGAACCCGCACGAGCTGCTGCGAAGGAACCATATGTAGCTCCAGTTGGAGAACAGGCACCTGAGACGCCTGTTACTACTCCTGCACTTCAGGAGACTCTTGCCTAGTGTTTGAGCATGTTTGGCACTCTAGCTCAGGCAGGGATAATTCCACTTGCTCCTGCGTCATCTTAGGCCAGGGTAGGAGCACAGACTCCCACCGCCCATACTCCAGAGCCACGGGTCCAAGTTGAACATGCCCCAGAGGTTATACCAGTACAGTCAGTTTCCCCAGTTCAGCCTGAGATTAGGACAACAGTTTCAGGGGGGAGCAGCTCAGGCTCGAGAGGTACAAGAAGTACCACCCTCCCACTTTTACCGGTTTAGCTTCTAAGGATGCTCAGGGTTTTCTGGAGGAATGTCATCCTATACTTCATACTATGGGTATTGTGGATTCCAGTGGGGTTTCTTTCACGGCATTATAGTTTAGAGGAGCAACCTACCAGTGGTGGCGGGCATATGAGTTGGATAGTTCCGCTGAGGCATCTTCACTCACTTGGACTCAATTTTCAGATATGTTCTTAAGGGAGTATGTTCCTCAGAGTCTTAGAGATGCATGGCACACAGAGTTTGAGCAGCTGCGCCAGGGTTCTATGACCGTGTCACAGTATGCGGTCCGATTTAGTGAGTTGGCTAGGCATGCAACAGCCTTAGTTGCTACTGTTCGAGAGTGGGTTCGCAGATTTATTGAGGGTTTCCACCCTAGTATCAGATTCAGTATGGCCCGAGAGCTAGATATGGACATCACATACCAACAGGTGGTATCAATTGCTAGGAGATTGGAAGGTATACGGACTCGGGAGAGGGAAGACAGGGAAGCTAAGAGACCCTGAGATTCTGGCACATATAATAATTCTCATGCCCCAGTTGCAGCCCGTCATGGTAGAGGTTATATGAGCCATCCTATTCATTCAGCACTTTCAGCTTCGGGTGGTATTCTGGCTACTCCCAGACCTCAGGTTCTATATTATGCACCGTCAGTGTCTACTGTACCTTTTGTACGGGTTGCTTTCAGTGGGCAATCTAATCGATCAAGCCCGAGCCAGTCGCAGCAGCCACATCCTCTGAGGTCTTGTTTTGAGTATCGCGACACTCGTCAAATCATGAGAGATTGTCCTAGATTTAGGAGGGGTGCACCTCCACAGATTTCTCAGGCCCCACCCATTTCATAGGGCTGACAGGTAGAGGTCGCCCTAGAGGGAGGGCAGGCCAGATATTATGCCCCGTATTTGCCCTGTATTTGGGCGTATCCCGTGATTCCTTGAGTTCTTCTGTTTATGTATCTACACCCGTGGGTGAATCTATCATTGTGGACCGCGTGTATTGGTCTTGTTTAATTGTTATTAGTGGTTTTGAGACCAGAGCTGATTTATTATTGCTCAGTATGGTAAATTTTGATATTATTTTGGGCCTGGACTGGTTGTCGCCCTATCACGCTATTCTTGATTGTTACTCCAAGATAGTGACGGTGGCTATGCCAGGTCTACCGCAGCTAGAGTAGAGAGGTACCTTGGATCATGTTCCTAGCAGGGTTGTTTCATTTCTTAACTCTCGACGAATGGTTGAGAAGGGGTGTGATGCGTATCTGTCCTATGTGAGAGATGTTAGTGTTGATACTCCTACCATGGAGTCAGTTCCTATAGTAAAGGAGTTTCCTGATGTATTTCCAGCGGATCTTCCGGGTATGCCACTCGATAGCGATATTGACTTTGGCATTGATTTGTTACTAGTCACTCAACCCATTTCTATTCCACCATATCGTATGGCCCTAGCAGAGTTGAAAGAATTAAAAGAACAGTTGCATGAATTGCTTGATAAGGGCTTCATTCGGCCCACTGTATCGCCTTGGGGTACTCTTGTCTTATTTGTAAAGAAGAAGGATGGTTCTATGCGGATGTGTATTGATTACCGCCATTTGAACAAGGTTACAGTGAAGAACATATATCCATTGCCATGTATTGATGACTTATTTGATCAGCTTCAGGGTGCCAGAGTGTTCTCTAAGATCGACTTACATTCAGGCTATCATCAGTTGAAGATTCGGGAGCTAGATTTCCCGAAGACTGCTTTTAGGATTCGGTATGGTCATTATGAATTCCTTGTAATGTCATTTGGGCTAACCAACACTCGAGCAGCATTTATGCATTTAATGAATATTGTATTTCAGCCCTATTTTGATTCTTTTGGCATTGTGTTTATTGATGACATTCTAGTGTATTCCTGGAGTCGGGAAGATCATGAACAACACCTGGGGACTTGCTTCAGACTTTGAGAGAAAATAAGTTATATGTAAAATTTTCAAAGTGTGAATTCTGGTTTGATTCAGTGGGATTTTTGGGTCATATAGTTTTGTGCGAGGGGATCAATGTAGATCTGAAGAAGAGTGAGTCAGTGTAGAGTTAGTCTAGACCGTCCTCAGCTACGGAAATCTGGAGTTTCCTTGGTTTGGTAGGGTATTATCGCCGATTTGTAGAGGGTTTCTCTTCTATTGCTGCATCTATGACCAAATTGACCCAGAAGGATGCTCCGTTCAGGTGGACCGAGGAATGTGAGGATAGTTTCCAAAAGCTCAAGACACCTTTGTCTATAGGATCAGTATTGGTATTACCTACGGATTCAGGGTCTTATATTGTGTATTATGACGCGTCGCGTATTGGTCTCGACGCAGTGTTGATGTAAGATGGTAGGGTGATTGCCTATGCGTCCAGACAGTTAAAGGTACATGAGAAGAATTATCCGGTCCACGACCTTGAGTTAGCAACTATTGTTCATGCCTTGAAGATTTGGCGGCATTATTTGTACGGTGTCCGTTGTGAGGTCTACACCTATCACCAAAGTCTACAACACCAGTTTAAACAAAAGGATCTTAATTTGCGGCAGCGGAGATGGTTGGAGTTGCTTAAGGATTATGATATCACCATTCTCTATTATTCCAGGAAGGCCAATGTAGTGGCCGATGCCTTAAGTTGTAAGGCAGAGAGTTTGGGCATCTTAGCATATTTACCGGTAGCGGAGAGGCCTTTAGCCTTGGATGTTCAGGCCTTGGCCAACCAGTTTGTTAGATTGGATGTTTCCAAGCCCGAGCCGAGTTTTGGCTTGTGTGGTTACCCAGCCTTCTCTGTATGATCGTATCAAGGAGAGTCTGTATGATGAACCCCATCTGCTTGTCCTTAAGGACACAGTTCAGTACGGGGATGCCAAGGAAGTCACTATTGGAGATGACGATGTATTGCGGATGCAGGACAGGATATGTGTGCCTAATGTAGATGGTTTGCGTGAGTTGATTCTCCAAGAGGCTCACAGTTCGCGGTACTCCATTTATCCGGGTGCTACGAAGATGTATCAAGACTTGAGGCAACATTACTGGTGGAGAAGGATAAAGAAAGGCATGGTGGAATATGTAGCTCGATACCTAAATTGTCAGCCGGTAAAGTATGAGCATCAACGGCCAGGTGGGTTGTTTCAGAAGTTAGAGATTTCGGAGTGGAAATGGGAGCGAATCACTATGGATTTCATTGTTGGATTTCCACGGACTCAGTAGAAGTTTGATTCAGTTTGGGTGATTGTAGATCGGCTGACCAAGTCATCTCATTTCGTTCCTGTGATGACTACCTACTCTTCCGAGCAGTTGGCTCGAATCTACATTCGCGAGATTGTCAGACTTCACGGCGTACCGGTATCTATCATCTCCGACCAGGGTATGCAATTTACCTCATGGTTTTGGAGGGCTGTACAGCGAGAGTTGGGTACTCGTGTGAAGTTAAGTACATCATTTCACCCTCAGACAGACGGGAAGTCCGAACGCACTATTCAAATATTGGAGGATATGCTTCGTGCGTGTGTGATAGATTTTGGGGGTACTTGGGATCAGTTCTTACCACTTGCGGAGTTTGCTTACAACAACAGTTACTAGTCGAGCAATCAGATGGCTCCGTATGAGGCCTTGTATAGTAGGCGGTGCCGGTCTCTATTGGGTTGGTTCGAACCGGGAGAGGCTAGGCTATTGGGTATAAACTTGGCTCAGGATGCCTTGGAAAAGGTTAAATTGATTCAGGATCGACTTCGTACAACCCAATCTAGACAGAAGGGTTATGCAGATCGGAAGGTTCGTGATGTTGCATTCATGGTTGGTGAGCGGGTCTTGCTCCGAGTTTTGCCTATGAATGGTGTGATGAGGTTCGGGAAGAAGGTCAAGTTGAGCCCTGGGTAGATTGGGCCTTTTGAGATTCTTGAGAGAGTTGGAGAGGTGGCTTACAGACTTGCACTACCACCTAGTCTCTCTGCAGTTTCTCCGGTATTCCATGTTTCTATGCTCCAGAACTACACGGCGATCCGTCTCATGCATTAGAGTTCAGTTCGTATAGTTGGACAAGGATCTATCTTATGTTGAGTAACCGGTGGCTATTTTAGATAGGCAGGTTCGAAAGCTTAGGTCAAAGAACATTGCTTCCGTGAAGGTTCAGTGGATGGGTCATCTGGTCGAAGAGGCGACTTGGGAGACCGAGCATGATATGCGCAGTTGTTATCCTCATCTTTTCACCACTCCAGGTATAATTCTAAACCCGTTCGAGGACGAACGTTTATTTAAGAGGGGGAGGATGTAACGACCCATCCAGTCATTTTAAAAGTTGTAGAACCGTTCCCCTATTTAATGATCATTCTGTACTTTATAACTGTTATATGACTTGCCGGGGCAATTGGTTCGGGTCCGATGAAATTTTAGAATAAATTGGAACACTTAGTTCTAAAGTTTAAAACTTAAGTTAAAACAAAAGGTAGGCTGGATGTCGACCTATATGTAAACGACTCTGGAATAAAATTTTGATGATTCCAATAGCTCTGTATGGTGATTTTGTACTTAGGACCGTGTCCGAAAACTTATTTGGAGGCCTGTAGTTAAATTAGGCTTGAAATGGCTAAAGTAGGAATTGAAGTTTGGAAGTTTGACCGGGGAGTTGACTCTGTGATATCGGGGTCGGAATCCAGTTCTGAAAATTTTTATAGCTCTGTTATGTCATTTATGACTTGCTTGCAAAATTTGAGGTCAATCGGGTTTGATTTGATAGGTTCAGGCGACGTTTGTAGAAATTGAAAGTTTCAAAGTTCATTAGGCTTGAATCTATGTGTGATTCGTGTTTTAGTGTTGTTGGATGTGCTTTGAAGACTAGACTAAGTTCGTATGATGTATTAGGACTTGTTGGTATATTTGGTTGAGGTCCCGAGAGTCTCGAGCGTGTTCTGGATGGTTAACAGATCAAATTTGGACTTAGAACAATTGAAACTTGCTGCTGCCTACTGATACAATCGCACCTGCGGAATTTGGCTCGCAGGTGCAAGCTCGCAGAATCAAGCGTGGGAGCGCAGAAGCGGAAAAGAGAGAGTGGAGCAGTGGCCGCAAATGCGAAGGAAAATATCACATCTACGGGACCGCAGATGCGGACGAGGGATCGTAGAAGCGAAGCTAGTTGCAGAAGCAAGGGAGGCCTTGGCATCTGCGAAAATGCAGATGCGGTCACGTGCATCGCAAGTCCGAAAACATGCATCGCAAGTGCGAAAGCCCTGACAGTTTACAAAACAGAGAGGTTCCGACATTTTTGTCATTTTGGACATTTTCAACACGGTTTTGGGAGATTCTTCAGAGCAAATTCACGGAGAAACTTGAGGTAAGTCACATGTGATCATTGTTAGTCAATTATATTGTATTATCATTGAATATTTCGAATATATTACATGTTTTTGAGGTGAAATTAGAGGATTTGGGCCTAGGGATTTCAAAATGAGAATTTGAGATTTTGGAGGTCAAGTTGATATCAGATTTTAGTAAAAATGGTATGGTTAGACTAGTGATTGAATGGGTATTCATATTTCGTAACTTTCACTGGATTCCGAGACGTGGGCCCCACAGGCGATTTTTGAGTTAATTTCAGATTTTATTGAAAAATATCGTATTTTCTTATGGAATCAATTCTATAATTTTTGTTAACTATTTCGAATTAATTATGACTAGATACGAGTCGATCGAAGTCAAAAAGTCGAGGAAAAGGCATATTACTTGATTAAATTGGAGCAAGTCGAGGTAAGTGACTTGTCTAACCTTGTGTGGGAGAAATTTTCCCTAGGATTGGTATTGAAATGATAAATTGTAATGTGTTGAAAGTCATGTAAATGAGGTGACGAGTGTGTACACGGGCTAAATGTGGAAGATTATGTCTTTAAATTGTGTTGATCACTGTTGCATATGAATTAAATAATTTTACCTTGTTATATTCTTCATTATTGATTTAATTTTTAATTTGCTTGACCTTTCCTGCTAATTGTTTTACATGTTGAGTTGAAACTTGGTTCCTTTTATTCTATGCATTATTTGAAGGTTGATTTTCTTTAATTTAAATATTATTAATATGAAGTATTTGACATTTTTAAATTTGGTATTGAAGTAACGTATTAAAAATTTTGAAATATTATTTTTATTGAGTTATTTATTCCCGAATATTTTTGAGAGATTGTTTGTACTCATTGTGATTGAGCCGTGAGGTCCCTGTTGTGAAAAATATTGTTGATATTGTTTAGTTTGGCAAATTAAAATATTTGAGCACTTGAGGTGCAGATTGTGATATTGATACATATGCGTTGGTATAAGGGCTGGGTGTTGAAACGCATGCGGTAAGATAAGGGTGGCTTGATACGTATGGCTAGTAGGGGAACTATTAGAAGTCATGCAGTGTGATAAAGGCGGCTAAAACACAGGATGCTATTTCGGGAAAAATATTTTCTTTAAAATAAATTATGAAGGCTCCCGCGGTGATATAAGAAAATGAGTTATTGTGAATTTATTTATGATTTGGGACTACGAGGCGGTACCTCGGGAGCGCCCTCGTTGATATTGATTTATGGCCGTAGTTGCCTTTGATTATTGTTATGATTTTCTTAAAGTTGAAAAAAATTCTGTTTTGTTTTCACGAGGTATTATTTGCCATTATTTTGCGTAGTTAATTGGTGACATACTACTTGATTCATTTCCATTGTCATTTTATTTTTATTATATTGTTAAACATTTCACCTTGTCTTTTATTATTC
>AWOL01S0010444.1:119260-149125 GCA_000715115.1 Nicotiana otophora | reverse complement strand
GTGGCTTGATACGCGTGGCTAGTAGGGGTGACTACTAGAAGTCATGCGGTATGATAAGGGTGGCTAAAACGCGGGATGCTATTTCGGGAAAAATATTTTCTTTAAAATAAATTATGAAGGCTCCCGCGGTGATATAAGAAAATGAGTTATTGTGAATTTATTTATGATTTGGGACTACGAGGCGGTACCTCGGGAGCGCCCTCGTTGATATTGATTTATGGCCGTAGTTGCCTTTGATTATTGTTATGATTTTCTTAAAGTTGAAAAAAATTCTGTTTTGTTTTCACGAGGTATTATTTGCCATTATTTTGCGTAGTTAATTGGTGACATACTACTTGATTCATTTCCATTGTCATTTTATTTTTATTATATTGTTAAACATTTCACCTTGTCTTTTTATTATTCCAGTAGGGTCTGACCTGACCTCGTCATTACTCTGCCGAGGTTAGGCTTGGCACTTACTGGGTATCGTTGTGGTGTACTCATACTACGCTTCTGAACATCGTTTTGTGCAGATCCAGGTAGATCCTACCAGTCCAGACATTAGTGAGCTACCTGCATATAGAGACTTCGAAGTATATCTGCTAGCGTCCACAGACTCCGGAGTCCCCTTCTATCATTATTATGTTGCTTTCTTATTTTTCTTAGACCCTGATATATAGATACATTGAGGATAAATTCTTAAAAGCTTGTGACTTATTTCTACAAGATTTTGGTAGTTGTAATTATGTGAATTTGAAGATTATTTATTTCAGATTTTTATTGTTATTCTGCATTGATAGGCTTACCTAGTCTTAGAGACTAGGTGCCATCACGACATCCTACAGAGGAAATTTGGGGTCATGACAGTTATTCACTCACTTGACATCTTGAGGTCATTAGATAAGTTAATGACTCTTGGGGACTTAACATCGAAGTCATTTGCATTGATTGTTTTAGAAACATACATACTATGGTTGAAACCATTGGGACATACAATGCCTCATAATTTTCATCTTGGCAATAATTCCAAATAAGGATGAGGCAATTATAGAAGAGATAATAATAATTTCAATTAAGAATAAGCAATTAGAAAAGGATAGCATTGCAGTCAAAGAGGCTACAACTTCAGTTAAGGCACACAAGAGTTAAATAGGCAATAAGGGCGGAACATGAAGCAATAAATTCCAATTAAGACACGTAGAGGTGAAACTAGTAAACGAGGGAATTAATGTAACAATACAACTTCATATCTAATGAATACAATAACCTAAGAACCTTAAAAGGTCAACTTTCCACAAATAAGCCGAGAAGGTACTCGTCACCTCGCGTACACGGGTTTCACATGACACAATTAACATAAAAGACTCAAATCCTAAGGGGTAGTTCCCCCACACGAAGTTAGGCAAGATACTTACTTCAAACAATATAGACTGTTACTTTGAAATGAACTTCTCGAGTGAAATAACCTCTGAACGGCTCAAATCTAGCCAAAATAACTTCAAAGCATAAATAAAACTCATAAGAAACTATTCCGGATAACAAAGATTCAATATTTATCAAAAACTAAAAATCAACCCAAAAATCGACCCCCGACCCGCACCTCGGAGCTCGAAAAATTTCACAAAACCCGAACACCCATTCCGGTACTAGTTCAACTATACCAAAATTATCAAATTGCGATACCAATTCATCCCCCAAATCATCATTTTACATTTTGAAAGGTTTCTTCAACAATTTCCATTTTTCTCAACTCAAAACACTAATTTAATGATAAAAATAAAGATAGAATCATGAAATGTAATAAATTCCGGGTGAAGAACACTTACCCTACTGATTTGCTTGAAAAACACACGAAGAATCGCTCAAAACCGAGATCTACAACTCCAAAAATGATAACAATGGCTAACCCTCGAAATAGAGTACTTTTATATTCTGCCCAGTGTTTAATACATCGCTATCGTGGAATAGCCCTCGCCATCGCGAAGAAAAAAAATGAAGGCTGCACAAAACGTGCTACACGAACGCGATGGCGAGCTCGCGAACGCGGTGACCAAAGCTCTAGATATTACGCGAATGCGGAGAGAAGTTGCCTGATGCCCCTAATCTACCTTACCTTTATGCGATCGCGGACCTCTAGATGCGAACGCAAAGGGAAAGTTTTCCTTCCTCCAAAATTACACTATGCAAACGCGATTAAGAAAATCAGGTACCGGCAAAACAGCAGTCCAACAACCATGGAGAAATGGCCTGTAACCCATCCGAAATACACCCGGGGCCACCAGGACCCCTTCTAAACAGACCAACAAGTTTCATAACCTAACACGGACTTGATCAAGGGCCCAAATTACATCAAACAATGTCGAAACTATGAATCGCACCATGAATCGAACTCATGAACTTTTAAATCTTCCAACTTCTGAAACTCGCACCGTAACCTATCAAATCAACCCGGAATAACGTCAAATTTTGTATGCAAGTCCCAAATGACATAAAGGAGCTATTCCAACTCTCGAAATCTCATTCTGACCCTAATATCATCAAAGTCAACTCTCAGTCAAACCTCTCAATCCTCCAAAACTTCAACTTTCCAAATTTCATTGAAATGCTTCAAATTAACCTACGAGCTTCTAAATTTGAATCCGGACGCACGCCTATGTCCAAAATCAGCATACGAAACTGTTGGAATCTTCAAAAGACCATTTCAAAGTCGTTTTCTCAAAGTCAAAACTCCGGTCAACTCTTACAGGTTAAGCTTCCAACACTAGAATCCTTTTTCCGAATTGACCCGAATCATCCGAAAATCGAACTCGACCACACACGCAAGTCATAACACATAATATGGAGCTGCTCAAGACCTTAAGCCTCCCAACGGGACGTTTATTCTCTAAATGATCGGCCGAATTGTTACAAATGTACTTTTATAGTCCTATTTGGCAAAAAACAAACAAAAACAAAAGGAAAAAACAAACATAAAAGAAAACCATGAGAGTTTTTAAGGTGAGATGATAACCCTAGTACTTCTTGTTGTGACCTTTTGTATTATATCACTTTCAAATTGATTTGGAACATCCTGAAGTTTACTAAACTTATATGCGGATGTTTGAAACATCCCGAAGATTTTTAAACTTAAATGCGGATGTTTGAAACAACCAGAAAGATGTTTACACTTTTATCAGGATTCGAAACATACTGTCAAATGTGTGAAATATCTAAAAGAAAAATTTCAAATTTCTTGAGAGATGTTGGGGACATCTTTAAGATGTCTGACATATCCTTTGAATGGTTTTAGAAATAATTAAACATTATCACTATTAAAAATCCGGTAAAATCTGACCAAAACAACCGACTAAAGTTGGTCGGTAATGGCCAATAACCGACTAAAATATGACCATTTTTGTGTGAACGATATTTTAGAGGTCGGAAAGGAATACCGACCAAAGTTGGTCGGAAATTACCGACCAACTTTGGTCGGTCAATTAAATTCAAAAAAGAATATATTGCAAAACAAAAAATTACCAAAGTTTGTCGGTATTTTAATATATAATCAAAAGATTCACCATCTGGGAATCGAACTGGGGTCTGTACTATGGCAGGATACTATTCTATCACTAGATCATTGGCGCGTTTTGTTTTAAGACTGCCTTTTATTTGATTTATACTCTTTAATTGTATTTTCGCATGAAAATACCGGACCAAAGTTGGTCGGTTTTATTAAAAAGTAAAATTACCAACCAAAGTTGGTCGGTTTTTTTAAATGGCCGACCGAATTAACCGATGAATTTTGGTCGGTTTTTTTAATGTTAATTTTTATTTATTTTAATTGAAAAACTTGAAAAATAAATTTTGCGGGACTCAAAAATAGTTTCTCGCATTTTTACGCCAAAGAAAACCGACCAAAGTTTGTCGGTTTGGTAAAAAAAAATTAAAAAATAAAATATTTTGAAAAATGGACCAACTTTGGTCGGTTTTGTGGTCGGTTTTTTGACCGACCAAAGTTGGTCGGTTTTTGCCAAATTTCTAGTAGTATACTCCGTTGATTTGAGTAACTGTGATCATCAATCCTTTGATATCAACCTCATTGTTTAATAATCTCCATGGAATAATTAAACATTAATTCATTGATTTATTATTCCCGAGTGATTTTAAGAATTACTATTTTTAAAATGGGAAGAGCTTAAATATGCCATCGAACCATCAAAAAAGGTTCATTCATGCCACTTGTTAATAATGTTATTCAAAAATTTCCACCACCGTTACCATTTTGGGTCATATATGCCATTACTTACTAACATAACTCTACTACTATCAGATTTTGCCATGTGATATCATTTAAAACCTTCATCTTACGAGTGGCATATTTGGCCCATTTCCTAGATTGTTTTCTAATTCCTATATAATAAGGTCGATATCAATATCTAACAAGATACGTGAGACGTCCTGCTAGAATTTTACATCCTTCGAGTTGTTGAAACATCTCGTAAGATGTTCTCTCGGGAAATATAATAAATTCAGTGCTAATTAAGAATCTTAAAATTTGAATCCATCAATTTTACTAGAGTTATGTGTTCTTGAAGACACAAAAAAGCAAGTATGATATCTTATAAAATAGAAGTAATAAAATTATAAAACTTGTTTAGGTATTCTATTGCATTGCATAGTCGGTACATTATTTTGTATTGACGACCCTTTTGACGGGGATGCTGTATTTCATGCTTGCATGTACAAATAGACAGACAGGTAGACCTCCTCAGTAGGTGTTGTCCGAGTTTAACTTGATCAGTAAGCTCCACGTCTTAAAATAAATATTTTAAGAGTAATAAAATATATATCTTCTACTATATTACCAAACAAAAAAGTAGCAGACAAAACTATTATTGAAAATTAACAAAGGAATTAACTACCTAAAATTAACTACTCAAACATGGGTGAGGGTTGGTTTAAGTTAGTTAATTTCTTTGTTTCGTTTCTCAAAATCATTTTCGTTTATACTTTTTTTTAAATAAAAAGTATATTTATTCAATAAAATTCAGACTGTATTATTGAGAACAATAAAATAAAATTTAAATGAAATATACTATAAGAGTAATAAAATATATATCTTCTATTATATTACAAAAAAAAATATTACACAAAAATATTAAATAAAGTAATGCTAATATTTTTTTATATTATTAATGCAATTAAACTAAAAATTAGATAATATAATCTATTCTATCTATATGATGATGCCAAGTGTAACAACAAAAATTTAACAAGTGTCAAATATTAGGGAAAATCTCCAACAAAGTTGGAGATTCAAAAATTATTTTTTAAAAAAGAATTAAGAAAATGATGAAAAAACAAAGACATAAAGAAATTAACTACCTAAAATTAACTACTCAAACATGGGTGAGGGTTGGTTTAGGTTAGTTAATATAACGACCCAACCGGTCATTTTGACTTTTAGAATCCGTTTCCCTAAATAAAAATTTACCGTATGTGCTTTTATTAATTTATGACTTGCGGGGATGGTTGGTTCAGAATTTGGAAGTGATCGGGTTGAAATCGGAACACTTAGTTCCTTAGTTTGGCTTTAAAAGGAAAGTTTGACTTCGGTCAACATTTTTAGAAAATGACCCCGGAATCGAGATTTGACAGTTCCAATAGGTTCGTATGATGATTTCAGACTTTGACGTATATTTGAATCGGGTTTTGGACAACCCGGGAGCGTTTTGGCGCTTAATAGTGAAAATTAGCTATTTAAAGGTTTAAGGTTCTTGAAATTTGGTTTTGGGTAGGTTTTGGAGAAATTGAGATCCGTTAGGAAGTCCGAGCATAGGAATAGCTCTGTATGGTGATTTAAGACTCGCACGCAAATTTTGGTGTCATTTCGAGTAGTATAAATATATTTCGGCGCGTTCAGAGTAAGTTTGAAGAATTTGAAAATTTTAAGTTAAATCAATTTGGTTTGAGGTATGATTCTTAGTTTTGATGTTGTTTTACACGTTCCGAGAGTTCGAGCGAGTCATTTGTATGATTTCAAACTTGTTGGTATGTTCAGGCGGGGCTCCGGGGGCCTCGGGAGTTAACTGGACGAACCTCGGACCAATTTTGGACTTGGGAGGAAGAGCTGAAGCTTCCACCTTCTGGTACGATCGCACTTGCGCATAGGCAGCTACAGGTGCAAGCCACCAGTAGCGGGAACGAAAGAGAGGAGCATGCCATCGACCGCAAATGCGCAATTTTTGGCGCACCTGCGAACGCGCAGGTGCGAGGAATGGTGCACAGATGCGAAGCTTGGCAGGCGAGCAAACCTGGCACTTGTGAGGCTTTTCCAAAGGTGCGGAGCCGCAGATGCGGCTAGCCCTCCGCAGGTGCGTAAATGACTATTGGGCAGAATGTTAAAAAGAGGGCGAGGCTCAGTCATTTTAGTCCGCTTTTCCTCCATTTTTGTGCGATTTCAGAGCTTTTTGAGAGGGAATTTGTAATGATCCAAACGGTCATGTAACGACCCAATTGTCGTTTTGAGTAATTACTCTCCTTTATACTATTTGAAGTCTTGATTAGCTTCATATGATGTATTATGACGTGTGTGAATCGCCGGTTTTGATTTTCAAGTGTTTCAGGATTAGTTCGGAAGAGTGAATTTCATGTTGGAAGCTTAAATGAAAAGGGTTGACCGGAGTTTGACTTTTGTGCAAACAACTCTGAATGGAGTTTTAATGGTTCCAATAGCTCTGTATGGTGATTTTGGACTTAGGAGTATGTACGAAAAATTACTTGGAAGTTAGTAGTTAAATTAGGCTTAAAATGGCTAAAATAGAAATTTAAGTTTGGAAGTTTGACCGGAGAGTTGACCTTTTTGATATCGGGGTCGGAATCTGATTTTAAAAATTGGAATAGGTCCATTATGTCATTTATGGCTTTTGTGCAAAATTTGAGGTCAAACGGACTTGATTTGATAGGTTTCGTTATCGAATATAGAAGTTGGATATTTCTAGTCGGTTTCGATGTTGTTTCTTCAATATTTAAGTGGTATCACAATGAGCAAATGAGCTCCAAATTCAGTTCTGATTGAAGCATTAGATCTGTATTGATATTACTGACCCATAGCTAAAAGCATCGTTAAATTTGGACATCGTATGAGAGAGTTATGCCTATTTCCCTATCAGGAACGATTTTCCGTCGTCGCGAGCACCCAGGGTAGCGTGGAGCTCTAGCCTTAGCGCTGGGAATTTTTGGAATACTGGAAATGGCACCATAGGCAGCGCTACTCAAAAACGTCAGAGGCTCTATAAACGGGTTTTTTGGCTATTTGTGACATAAAAATAGTTGGGGAGCTCGGTTTGGGCGATTTTGAGAGGCAAACTTACCAAATTGGACTGGGGTAAGTGATCTTAACTTGATTTGGTCCGTTATTCATGAAACTAACATTATTTCTAGCACTTATTTCATGATTTGGGGGATTAGAATAAAAATTTTCCAAAAAATGATTTGAGGTTTGATGGTCGAATCGGAGTCGAAATTTAGAAAATTTTGTATGGTTAGACTCGTGGTTGAATGGGCGTTCATAGTTTGTAACTTTTTTCGGGTTCCGAGACGTGGTCCCCATTGTTGATTTTTGAGTTAATTTCGGATTTATTTGTGAAATTTAGCATTTTTATATAGAATTGAGTCCTACAACTTGTGTTGATTGTATTGAATTATTTTGATTAAGATTCGAGGCGTTTGGAGGCCGAATCGCGAGGAAAAGGCTTATTGGAATAAAGAATTTCTCGGATTGAGGTAAGTAACACTTCTAAACTTGGTTCTGAGGGTATGAATCCCCGAATTTGGTATGATATAAATTATTTAGAGGTGACACTCATGATAGGTGACGAGCATGTGGGCGTGCACCATATAAATTGTGTCTTGAATAAATCCTGTGCAGTTTTAAGATTAATGAAACATGTTATTATCTGAACATTCTCTATTTGTTAGAGAAATAGAGCTGAGGCTCCTGTTAAAGATCATGTTTAGGCTACGTGCCAATATTTTGGGACCCATGGGGTCGTGTTGCTGTTGAATTAATTGTTCAAAAATATATATTTCACACTCAGTAATATTTGTCCATTGTGAGGATATTTATAGGATTGAGTTGCGCAACGCAGCAGGCCAAAATGGCTTTATATAATATTATTATGTGGATCGAGGTTGTCCGCCTGCAGCAGGCCTTATTGGCTTTACTATTTTATGGATCGGGGCTGCCCGCCTGCAGCAGCCCCCATTGGCTTTATTATTAAATGGATCGGGGTTGCCCGCCTGCAGTAGGCCTCATTGGATTTATTATTATACGGATCGGGACTGCCCGCCTACAGTAGGCCATATTGGCTTTATATCATGCTTGGGCTTAAGGAACCCTTCCGAGAGTCTGCACATACGCCCAGTGAGCGCTGTCGACTTATAGCGCTTGGGCTGAAGGAGCCCCTCCGGAGTCTGTACACACCCCCAATGAGCGTAAATGATCATAGATATTCGGGATGGACTTTCCAGGGCATGGACTTGCCTTACTTACTACTTATATATATATTTGGGTTGGGTTTTCCCAGGGCATGAACTTGCCCTACTTATTTGTATTATAACGCGTTTAACTGGATATGGATCTTGTCCGTATCATTTATATTTGGGAAACAATTATCCCAGGGCTGGATTGGACTTATACGGTACTGAGTGACTGACTATCAGTCGGTGGGTGTATATATACGGGTTGGAACACCCCTGGGCTGGATTGGCTATAAACAGTTGCGAGTGACCTAATAATTGGTCACTAGTATTTACTTGAGGTCTTTCAACTGATATGTCATATTCCTCATATCATGCAGTATTGATCTATTTCACTTGTACTGAGTTTAACTGTTGAACTTGAAAGCATGCGTATATTGTTGTACCATTATTTATACTGGACTACACCTGCGGAGCTCGTCACTACTTTCAGCCTAGAGGTTAGTCTTGTTACTTATTGAGTTAGTTGTACTCATACTACACTCTGCATCTCGTGTGCAGATCCAGGTGCTCCCAGATATGGCGGCTGCTAGATTTCGAAGTTAATTCTGTTGGGGACTATCAAGGTAGCTGCTTGACGTCCGCATACTTGATTCCCTTCCTGTTTAATTATTATACTGTTCTATATTTTCAGACAGTGATTTAGTCAGTCAGACTTTGTATCCATATTAGATTTTTATATACTCAGTGACACCAGGTTTTGGGAGTGCTTGTATCGGTATTAATGAGATTTGTGAGTTGTGTTTAAATATGATATTTTCAAACTTAAAACAATTGTGGGTTATTGAGATTTTTGTCTTGCCTAGTATCGATATAGATGCCATCACGACAGGTTAGAAGTTTGGGTCGTGACAAGTTGGTATCAGAGCTCTAGGTTACATAGGTCTCATGAGTCATGAGCAGGTTTAGTAGAGTCTTGCGGATCGGTACAGAGACGTATGTACTTATCTTCGAGAGGTTGCCGAACCCTTAGGAAAAATTTCACTTTCTTGTATTCTATCGTGCAGAATTGATTCAGCTTGAAACACAACTCTTTGAATTCCTTCCACGCATTTGTGTGCGCATGTGAGCGCTCAGTATCAGTTGTGTATCGTTGGATTGTGATTCCAAGAACTAGGTTTGAGATGTGTATTCTGTGTTTTGGTAATGGGCCAGTATGGAGGACATGAGGCCAAGTTTAGACCGCAGCTTAGGCTCTGTAGCTTCAGTTGTAACCTGTATATTTGGGCTCATATGTCCGGTAATGTCCCTACGAGTAGAATTTGTGGCTCGATGAGCGGTAGAATGGCTTTGTGATGATTATGATGTAACTGTGGGATGTGTTAAGATGATTTGAATGTGACGAGAAGTGTTTCCTTGAAATGTAAAGGAAGGCCATTGGGTGCTTTATTTTCATTTTGATGTGACGTACAATCTCGAGTGTGAATGTTTCGAAAGATCTTTCATGTTGTTAAATTTTGGGGAAAATCAAATTCTCGTATTTGGTTAATGAGTTTAGACTCTGAAAGATTAAGTGATTTCATAGTAATTGTGGCTGCGAAAGGGTATAACAAGATGCCAATTTGAGACTAAGCAGGTGGGTTATCTCCTGCGGAGTAATCTACGTAGGTATGTTCCTTATAATGTTGAGCAGAGGGTTTCTTTTCTACCAGTGGGTGTATGGGTTGAGATCAAAATTTGAATCTGCTTGAAAAAGTTGACTTGACTGTCAGGAGAATAAATGCGAGCTTAGCGGATGATTGAACTATTTTGTGGTTGGTGTTGCATGAGCTTGAGAAGAATTTTCGTTGAACTGACTGCAGTATTATGGAAGTAATAGAGTATGAGTATTGTGAGTTATTGAATGTTTTGATTTATGACTTTGAGCCAAGTGGGGGAGTCTGCTATCTACGATTTGATTGCACGATTATGTGTTGTATTGGTTTTGTTCTGAAGCATAACTGTGAATCAGATATGACTTGCAGAGGTTGATGACTCGAGTAAATGAATTCCTGAATATGGGTTATATTGTACTTTATGAGTATGTAAAAATCATGGGATGAGTGAGTTGTTATTTGAGAAGTATGTAGTACGCACGGTGTATGAACTTGATTGGTGGTGTTAAGGCAGGTTTACTTCTTTGAGTATTGTTGTGCTGATGGGGCATGTGTCTTTTGGCCATTTGGGCGGTGTAAGGTGGACTTGAACAAAGGGGGTGACTCTCGGGAAAGTTCTAATGAATTTGAGATTAATATGTAACAATTGAGAATTTTTTGCGGATTTGTTTATGGCTAAAATCTGAGATTTAAGTTGGATGGTGTTGAGACTTGTGGCATTTTGTATATCATTATGTATTTTATATTTCGGTATTAGGAAGGTGAATAAAATGGCCTTAGACTCAAATAAGGTATTTTCAGAGTGGGTGTTTCGGTTGTGGTATTTATAGGGGTGATTATGATGTGGTGAGACTCTACAGATGTTTTGGTAGCAATATTCTTGAGTTTTGGTGACCTACGTGGTTTGGTCGAGTTAGAGGAATTTACTTCTAATAGCTTGGTTATGTGTAGATGGATTTCAAAGTGTTCTTGATAGTTTCTACCGTGGTTTGAACCAGATATCTTCTACTGGTATGGGAAACGTGTTGTGTATTATGATTTCCTCCTAGAAGGAAGAAAGAGGAAGGTTTCTAACTAACCGGGTATGTAATTTGTTGGTGACTCAGAGTTAGTAATGGGATTCTTCTGCTTGTCACATAATGGCATAATAGATGTGGTGTGTTGTACGGGATTAGGATTTACATGTACAAGGTGACAGTTCAGTCTTGAAGAGAAGGTAACGAATGTTGGACAACATGGTAAGTTTCAGATATTTAGATGAATGTTATAACTACGCGGTAATCCTTGAAAAGTGTGCGCATTTCAAAAGGCATATTGTATTCTGACTTTCAGATATCATCGGTATTGCGATACTCACCTAGTTGATAGACTATTGATATTCTAGTTATTGCTATGTGGCACGGAAAAGTTTTGGAAGAATTCCTCATGGGATGATTGTGCATGATATATGTGTTAGAGTTGGGATCAGTTATGATGATTCATGCCTCCTATGAATTTGGAGACTGGAGTTCTCAGAAGCATATTGTTTCAAGGTTGTGACCTGTTTGAAGTGAGTATTTTATTTAAATCCAGTGGAGGCACTAGTTGCGTTAATTATTTGGGACAGCTACGCGCTATGCGTGCGTATATATGTGAGGTTTGAGCCAATGTGCTGGCATCGGGGCAAGTATTTATACTCGAAAGAATGCTTAGGCTATGATATGCCTAGAGTTGACTGTTAAGCGTAAAGTTATAACGTTTCTCGTATTTGTACCTTTGTTGAGAACTATCTAGGTTATACTTGATGTTACAAGGAAGATGATTCCATAAATAAACAGGACAGTTACTAATTTTGTGTTAAAAACATTACTGATTTGAAGTGTGACAGCAGACCTTGCAAATGCTTACACTATGGCGTGCTATTTATACCAGTCCAGGAGCATGTGAATCTTATTTCATTTATCATATACATGTGTACTTATTTGATTGCTCATCTATGATATGCTTGGACTGGAGGCCTGTGACCATGCCAGGCAGATTATATTATTGGCACGTGAGTTGTCCGTGCGGGTCCAGATATTGATACTATAGCACGTGAGTTGCCTGTGCAAGTGATGTTAATGTGAGCTCTTGAAGAGCTGGTTACTGGTATTGAATTTGTGTGTCTTGGTTCTACTACATATAATGAACTTATAGCATTACAAATGTGGTGGTGCTTGTTGAACTTACAATATGAGTCTCTACTTTGAGACATCTTCCGTTTTTGGGTACAAGGTTGCGCAGTTGTGGATTTAGTTGTATTGGTGTGGCATGTCAATAGGATAGTTGCGTTTATTAATATAAGGTCATTGGAACTAGAATGGATACTATCAGGTTTGATTCTGGTATATTGGGAGGATAATATTGAAAGTCGGCTTAGGAGAGGATTGTGGTTCTGGTTGGGGCGAGAGAGCTCCATGGCTAGTTGATCTGATGAGTGGTTATGAGGTTTTTATTGTTATTTCATCATTGGTAGTGTATGAAGGTTTTGGAATGAGGTTCTGTTGAATGAAGGGTTTTATACTAGTACTTGGTTGGTTTTGAGTAGTTACTGTTATCAGAAATCGTGTTACGAGTATGCGAGTTGTGTAGTATGTTATGCGATTGTATCTGAGATTATGGCTTAGACCTAATACAGCTTATTAAGACTCATATAGTGTGTAGATGTGAGATTCGGGCCTTGAAACAAAATGTTTGGATGTTGGAAATTAGATTCCAAGGTTAATGGGCTAAGGCTAAATTAGTTATTTTCAGTTATGTTGTGATGTTAGGCCTATATGGAATAGGATGGCGTGGCATCACCACGGGTATATGCGTGGTAAGATGGAATAGTGATTTGATGTCTTGGAAAATAACTCTTGGCACGTTCGAGGACGAACGTATGTTTAAGTGAGGGAGAATGTAACGACCCAACTATCGTTTTGAGTAATTACTCTCCTTTCTACTATTTGAAGTCTTGAATAGCTTCATATGATGTATTGTGACGTGTGTGAATCGCCGGTTTTGATTTTCAGGTTTCAGGATTAGTTCGGAAGAGTGAATTTCATGTTGGAAGCTTAAATGAAAAGGGTTGACCAGAGTTTGACTTTTGTGCAAACAACTCCGGAATGGAGTTTTGATGGTTCCAATAGCTCTGTATGGTGATTTTGGACTAAGGAGTATGTCCGAAAAATTACTTGGAAGTCAGTAGTTAAATTAGGCTTGAAATGGATAAAATAGAAATTTACGTTTGGAAGTTTAACCGGCGAGTTGACATTTTTGATATAGGGGCCGGAATCCGATTCTGAAAATTAGAATAGGTCCATTATGTCATTTATGTCTTGTGTGCAAAAGTTTAGGTCAAACGGACTTGATTTGATAGGTTTCATCATAGAATGTAGAAGTTGGATATTTCTAGTCAGTTTCGATGTTGTTTCTTCAAGATTTAAGTGGTATCACATTGAGCAAATGAGCTCCAAATTTAGTTTTGATTGAATAATTATTGAAATTACGGACCCATGGCAAAATGAATCATCGAATTCGGACATCATATGAGAGAGTTATGCCTCTTTCGATATCGGGAGTGATTTTCTGTCGCCGCGAGAGCCCAGGGTAGCATGGGGCGCTAGCCCTGGCGCTGGGAATTTTTGGGATACTTGAAATGGTGCCACAAGCAGCACCCCACGCTACCTGTGGCACTCGAAAACGTCAGAGGCTCTATAAACAGGTGTTTTGGCCATTTTTGACATAACAATAGTTGGGGAGTTCGGTTTGGGCGATATTTAGAGGCAAACTTCACAAATTGGACTGGGGTATGTGATCTTAACTTGATTTGGTCCGTTATTCATGAATCTAACATTATTTCCAGCACTTATTTCATGATTTGGGGGATTAGAATAGAAATATTCCAAAAATTGATTTGAGGGTTTGAAGGCCGAATCAGAGTCGAAATTTGGAAAATGTTGTATGGTTGGACTCGTGATTGAATGGGCGTTCATAATTTGTAACTTTCGTCGGGTTCCGAGACATGGGCCCCACTGCTGATTTTTTAGTTAATTTCGAATTTATTTATGAAATTTAGCATTTTCATATGGAATTGATTCCTACACCTCCTGTTGATTGTATCAAATTATTTTGACTAAGATTCGAGGCGTTTGGAGGCAGAATCACGAGGAAAAGGCTTATTGGAATAAATAATTGCTCGGATTGAGGTAAGTAACACTTCTAAACTTGGTTCAGAGGGTATGATCCCCGAAATTGGTATGATATAAATAGGTGATGAGCATGTGGATGTGCTCCCTATAAATTGTGTCTTGAATAAATCCTGTGCAGTTGTAAGATTAATGAAACATGTTATTATCTGAACATTCTCTATGTGTTAGAGAAATAGAGCTGAGGCTCCTGTTAAAGATCATGTTTAGGCTAAGTGCCAATATTTTGGGACCCATGGGGTCGTGTTGCTGTTGAATTAATTGTTCAAAAATATACATTACACACTCAGTAATATTTGTCCATTGTGAGGCTATTTATAGGATTGAGTTGCGCAACGCAGTGTGCCAAAATGGCTTTATACAATATTATTATGTGGATCATGGTTGCCCGCCTGCAGCAGGCCTTATTGGCTTTACTATTTTATGGATCGGGGTTTCCCGCTTGCAGCAGGCCTTATTGGCTTTACTATTTTATGGATCGGGGTTGCCCGCTTGCAGCAAGCCTTATTGGCTTTACTATTTTATGGATCGGGGTTGCCCGCCTGCAGCATGCCTTATTGGCTTTACTATTTTATGGATCGGGGCTGCCCGCCTGCAGCAGGCCTCATTGGCTTTATTATTAAATGGATCAGGGTTGACCGCCTGCAGCAGGCCTCATTGGCTTTATTATTATACGGATCGGGACTGCCAGCCTATAGTAGGCCATATTGGCATTATATCACGCTTGGGCTGAAGGAGCTCCTCCGAGAGTTTGCACACATCCCTAGTGAGCGTGATCGACTAATAGCACTTGGGTTGAAGGACCCCCTCCGGAGTTTGTACACACCCCCAGTGAGCGTAGAAGATCATACATATTCGGGATGGACTTCCTAGGGCATGGACTTGCCTTACTTACTACTTATATATATATTTGGGATGGACTTTTCCAGGGCATCGACTTGCCTTACTTATTTGTATTGTAACGAGTTTATCTAGACATGGATCTTGTCTGTATCATTTATATTTGGGGATAAATTATCCCAGGGCTGGATTGGCCTTATACGGTACTGAGTGACTGACTGTCAGTCGGTGTGTGTATATATATGGGTTGGAACACTTCTGGGTTGGATTGGCCATAAACAGTACCGAGTGACCGAATAATTGTTGACCAGTATTTACTTGAGGTCTTTCTACTGAGATGTCATATTCCTCATATCATGCAGTATTGATCTATTTCACTTGTACTGAGTTTAACTGTTGAACTTGAAAGCATGCCTATATTGTTGTACCATTATTTATACTGGATTGTACCTGCAGAGCTCATCACTACTTTCAGCCCAGAGGTTAGTCTTGTTACTTATTGAGTTAGTTATACTCATACTACACTCTGCACCTCGTGTACAGATCCAGGTGCTCTCGGATACGGCGGCTGCTAGATTTCGAAGTTAATTCTGTTGGGGACTCTCAAGGTAGCTACTTGACATCCGATGTTAGTCAGTCAGACTTTGTATCCATATTAGATGCTTATATACTCAGTGACACCAGGTTTTGGGAGTGCTTGTATCGGTATTTATGAGATTTATGAGTTGTGTTTAAATATCATATTTTCAAACTTAAAGAAATTGTGGGTTATTGAGATTGTCGGCTTGTCTAGTATCTAGATAGATGCCATCACCGGGTTAGAATTTTGGGTCGTGACAGGTTATTTTAACTTTTAGAATCTCGTTCCCTAAAATAAAACTCCACGTACGCACTTTTAATGACTTATGACTTGCGGGGATGGTTGGTTTGGATTTGGAAGTGTTTGGGTTCAAATCGGAACACTTGGTTCCTTTAGTTAGCCTTAAAAGGCCAAGTTTGACTTCGATCAATATTTTGAGAAAATGACCCCGGAATCAGGATTTGACGGTTCCTATAGGTTCTTATGATGATTTCGGACTTGGGCGTATGTTCGAGTTGATACGAGTTGTATGCGCAGAAGCAGAAAAAGGGAAGGGGCAGTCGATCGCAGATGCAGATGTCTTTATGCACTTGCGAAAGCGCATGTGCGAAGCATTTCGCGCAGATGCGAGAGCGGCCAGCTGATTGAAACTCGCACCTGCGAGGCTTTTTTGCAGGTGCGAAAGCCGCAGGTGCGGCACACCTTCCGCAGGTGCGAAAAGCCTATTTGGGCAAAACCTTAAAACGGACGAAGCTCAGTCCATTTTTGTTCATTTTTCTTCCATGTTTGGGCGATTACAGAGCTTTTTGAGAGGAGATTTCACCTATCAATTTGGAGGTAAGTTAATTCTACATACCTTGAGTTAAATACATAGATTATGGGTAGATTATAACTAGTAAATCTTATAAATCAAAGGTTTAGATGAAAAACCTAGATTTTTATAAAAACGAGATTTTAACCACGAAAATGGTTATGGAATTGGATAGAAATTATATATTTGAGTTCTTGAGATTATGGGTAATGTTTTGATCCAAACAATTTTTGGAATCCGGGCACGTGGGCCCGGGGTAAATTTTAGGAATTTTACCATTTTGGATTGGGTAATTTATTTAATAGCCTAAATTCGAATTACTGAACATGTATTAATTATTTTGTATAACATTTGGATAGTTTCTGATTGTTTGGCATCAAATTGAGAATTTAATGCAACGTGGTAATCGAAAAGTGGACTTTGAGACAAGGTAAGTCTCTTGTCTAATCTTGTAAGGGGGAATTTACCCCATAGGTGATTAAATTAAATAATTGTGCTAATTGCGGAGGCTACGTACGCACGAGGTGACGAGAGTCCGTGCGTAGCTACTATTAATCCTATTAAAGTTCAGGTAGTTTAGGACTCAAATCATGAATTACTTGTGTAAATTGTATTCTTTGTTTAATTAAAATTATTTGATATATATATATATATTGTGAATTGTTAGGGAACAATATTAAAAGATGAATATGTCGTATGCTTAATTTTCTGTTTAAATTAATTAATTGTTAAAAAAAATTGTCCATCCTCTCGAATTGATCCTATAATAAATATACTCTCCTTCCGGAGGTACATAAGAAAATATCCTCCTTTCCTGTGGAGCGGGCCGAACGCTTCGGCAGGATAGATGCATCTATGAATCACGCTGCACGTCCCTCGGCAATGTACACGACACTCTGGAATGGGCCATACGACCTCGGCAGAAATCGTGCCTAAAAATAGTAATAATTACACAATACCTTGCTATTTTTCTTGCAGCTTGTAGATTTAATTAATAGATTGAAAATTGTTGCATTTTGAAGGACTTTATTATCTCTGCTAATTGAATAAAATTATTGTTAACTCTGTGAATCATGTTGATTTAAATAATTCTATTTTATTCTATTTATTATTGTTAACCCTTAGTGAGTGTCAAAGTCGACCATCTCGTCTCTACCACTTCGAGATTAGGCTTGATACTTATTGGGTACACGTTGTTTATGTACTCATACTACACTTTCTGTACTTATTGTGCAAGACCTAAGGCAAGTACTAGTGGAGGACCTATCATCTTACACCTACGTTATCCAGGGGCATAGTGGCGAGCTGCCTTTCTGAGCCTTTCTACAGCTACCAGTGTCTCTTCTTGTATTTATATTCAGTCTATTTTATTTCAGACAGTATTTGGAGTTTTGTATAATCTATTAGATGCTCATACACTTGTGACACTAGGTTTTGGCTCACACATTGGTAGAATTTGGAATTGGTATTATTTTCTTGAATTTAAATTAATCGGTATCTTTTCTATTCTCTTTAATATTGCTAGTAAAAGAATAAAATTATGTAGAAAATTATTTTGAAAATAATTGATATATGTTTAATGTATTTGTTGGCTTTCTTAGCTATAGTGTTGGGCGTCATCATGACCTATAGGTAGAATTGGGTCGTGACAACATGGTATCAGAGCACTAGGTTCACGTAGGTCTCACGAGTTATGAGCAGGCCTAATAGAGTCTTGCGGATTTATACGGAGATGTCTGTACTTATCTCTGAGAGGCTATAGGGTGTTAGGAAACTACCTTTCTTTATCTTCTATCGTGCAACTAATTTAGTGCTAAATATCTTTATCCTATTCTCTCACAGATGGTGAGAACGCACTCTAATGAGGCTCCAGACCAGGGAAGAGCAACTCCCCCAGTTGCTAGAGGCCGAGGGAGGGCTCCAGCCCGTGGTAGAGGGCAAGGACGTCCCAGGATTATTCCAGTTATGCCGCCAGTGGGTCCAGTAGAGAATCCCATTATTGAGGAACATGGTGAGGTGCTTGTGACAGAGCCAGCTCCGGTGGATTTCACATCTGCACTGGGATTCTAGGATGTCATGGGTTGTATGCTGCGGTTCATGGACACTATGACTCAGGCCGGTTTATTTTCGGAAGACCCAACCACATCTCAGGTAGGCGGGGGAGCACAAACTCCGACCGCGCAGGCTCATGGGTAGGCAGTTGTTGTATATCAGACCCAGGTTACACTACCTGTGGGTAGTGCCCATCTAGTGGAAGAAGCTATAACTGAGCCCAGGCCAGCTGCAGCCACTGATTCGCAGAAACTATTGGACAAATGGACTAGATTACATCCTCCTGCCTTTGGGGGTGAGCGACATGAGGATTCCCGGGACTTCATTGATCGGTGCAGGGATAGACTCTACAATATGAGGATGATGGAGTCTCATGGGGTTGACTTTGCTACTTTTCAACTAGAGGGAAGAGCCCGTAGATAGTGGAAGTCTTATATTCTTGGCAGACTAGCAGATTCTCCTCCCATGACTTAGGACAGGTTCACCCGTATTTTCCTGGATATGTATATTCTTCCCTCCTAGAGGGAAGAGTTGAGGTTTCAGTTTGAGCAGCTCTAGCAGGGTCAGATGTCAGTGACCGATTATGAGGCAAGGTTCTTTGAGTTATCTCGGCATGCACTTATGATAATCCCTACTGAGGCGGAGAGAGTGCGAAGGTTTGTTGTGGGTTTACATACTGGCATTCAGGCCACTATGGCTCGAGAGGTTGAGATGGGTACTTCTTATGAGCTAGTCGTGGAGATAGCCCGCAGGATTGAGGGTGTGCGTTAGCAGAGCCGAGAGAAGGTTATGAGAGATAAGCGGTTCAAGTATTCTAGAGAGTTCAGAGGTGCTCCGTCTGGAGGCAGAGGTCAGTTCGTGAGAGGGCAGTACAGCAGGCCCCTATATCCAGCACCATCGCCTCCTCGAGGTGCTCCAGTGCGACCGTATCTCAGTGTTATACCAGAGAGTTCTTGTCTCCCACCATCTATTCAGGGTCCTTCCAGTGGGTATTCAGTTCCCCATGGCCAGACTCTTAGTCAGCAGCCCATCACATCGAAGAGTTGTTACGAGTGTGGGGATCCCAATCACATACGGAGATTCTGCCCCAGGCTTTGGGGTAAACTAGTGCAATAGGGTCAGCAACCTATGATTATCGGACCAGTTGCTCCACCAGTTGTCCGACCACCAAGAGGTGGAGGACAAATGGGTAGGGGTTGTCCTAGAGGTGGAGGTCAGCCAGGTGGAGGACAGCTAGTTAGTGCTCCAGCTCGGTTCTATGGTTTTCCAGCTAGACCAGATATAGAGGCCTCAGATACCGTGATTACAGGTATTATTTCTGTTTGCGGAAAAGATGCCTCACTATTATTTGATCAAGGATCTACGTATTCATATGTGTCATCTCTATTTGCTCCATTCCTGGGTGTTTCTCGTGAGTCCTTGAGTACTCATGTTTATGTGTCCACTCCTGTGGGCGATTTTGTTATTGTGAACTGGATCTACTGTTCCTACATTCTGTGGTTATGAAACTAGAGCAGATCTTCAACTGCTTGAGATGACCGAATTTGAAATTATTTTTGGCATGGACTGGTTATCTCCATATCATGCTATTATAGATTGTCATGCCAAGACTGTTACCTTGGCTATTCCAGCATTGCCTAGGCTGGAGTGGAAGTGTTCATCTGTTAGTTCATTTAATCGAGTTATTTCTTTTATGAAGGCTCAACACATGGTTGAGAAGGGTTGTTTAGCTTATCTAGCCTATGTTCAGGATACTACTGCAGAGATTGATTCTGTGCCTGTAGTTCGGGAGTTCTCCGATGTATTTCCTTCAGATTTTCCAGGTATGCCACCTGATCGTGATATTGATTTCTTTATTGACTTAGCTCCAGATACCCAGCCCATATCTATCCCACCGTATCTCATGGCTCCGAAAGAATTGAAAGAACAACTTGAATAGTTACTAGCCAAAAGGTTTGTCAGACCGAGTGTATCGCCTTGGGGTGCACCAGTATTATTTGTGAAGAAGAAGGATGGAATAATGCGAATGTGTATTGATCATCTCCAATTGAACAAAGTCACTATTAAGAACAAGTACCCATTGCCATGTATTGATGATCTATTTGGCCAGTTGCAGGGTGCTAGGGTGTTCTATAAGATCAACTTGAGGTCGGGGTACCATCAGTTAAAGATTCAGGATTCGTATGTTCCAAAGACTGCTTTCCGGACTAGATATGGTCATTATTAGTTTCTGGTGATGTCCTTCAGTTTAACTAACGCCCCGGCAGCGTTTATGGATCTGATGAACAGGGTATTCAGGCCATATATTGATCCATTTGTTATTGTCTTCATTGATGACATTTTGATCTACTCGCATAGTAAGGAGGAGCATGAGCAGCATATGAGAGTAGTGCTTCAGACATTGCGGGAACAAAAGCTATATGCTAAGTTCTCCAAATATGAGTTTTGGCTGGAGTTTGTAGCATTTTTGGGGCATATCGTATCGGGTGAGAGTGTTAAGGTTGATCCCAAAACGATTGATGCAATTTAGATTTGGCATCGTCCCACTTCAGCGACTGAGATCATGGGTTTCCTAGGTTTAGCAGGTTATTATCGTCAGTTCGTGGTGGGTTTTTCATCTATTGTGGCACTTTTGACCAAATTAACCCAAAAGGGTGCTCCGTTCCGACAGTTTGATGATTGTGAGGTGAGCTTTCATAAATTCAAGACAACATTGACTACAACACCAGTGTTAGTATTGCCTTCCGCTTCGGGGATGTATACAGTGTATTGAGACGCTTCACGTGTTGGCTTGGTTTGTGTATTGATGCCGGAAGGGCGACTTATTGAATATGCTTCACGTCCGATGAAGCCCCACGAGAAGAATTATCCGGTACATGATTTGAAGTTAGCTGCGATAGTTCACGCTCTTAAGATTTGGAGGCATTATCTTTATGAGGTGTCTTGTGAAGCTTACACTGATCATCGCAGTTTGCAGCATTTGTTCAAATAGAGAGACCTAAATTTGAGATAGCGCAGATGGCTTGAGTTACTAAAATATTATGATATTACTATCCTGTATCATCCGAGCAAAGCAAATGTGGTTGCATACGCCTTGAGTAGAAAGGCGGAGAGTATGGGTAGTTTGGATTTCATTTCAGCGGAAGAGAGGTCATTAGCTTTGGATATTCAGTCCTTGGCTAACAGACTTGTGCGGCGGAATATTTCAAAGCCCAGCCAAATTTTTACATGTGTTGTAGCCTAGTCTTCACTATTTGAGCAGATCAAGGCTCGTCAGTATGATGATCCACACTTATTGGTTCTTCGAGAAACGGTACTACGGGGTGGTGCCAAGGAAGTTACTATTAGCGCGGATGGTAAACTGCGACTCCAGGATAGTCTATGTGTGCCTAATGTGGATGAACTGAGGAAAAAGATCCTAGAGGAGGCACATAGTTCTTGGTATTCTATTCATCCAGGTGCTACGAAGATGTATCGTGATTTGAGGCAGCATTATTGGTAGAGGCGAATGAAAAATGACATAGTTGAGTATGTAGCTAGGTGTCTGAATTTCCAGCAAGTTAAGTATGAGCACCAGAGGCCATGTGGCCTACTTCAGCAGATGACTATACCAGAGTGGAAATGGGAACGTATCACTATGGACTTTGCAGTTGGGTTGCCGCGAACCTTGCAGAAGTTTGATGCAGTTTGGGTCATTGTTGACAGGTTGACCAAGTCGGCACACTTTATTCCGGTTGTGACTACGTATACTTTAGAGTGGCTCAGATTTATATTCAGGAGATAGTTCGGTTGCACGGTGTGCCAATTTCCATCATATCAAATATAGGTCCTAGTTTACTTCACATTTCTGGAGAGCATTACAGAGTGAATTGGGGACCCATGTAGAGCTCAGCACAGCCTTTCATCCGCAAGACTGACGGGAAGTCAGAGCGGACAATTCAAATTTTGGAGGATATGCTCAAGGCATGTGTGATTGACTTTAGAGGTCGGTGGGATCGTTTCTTGCTTTGGCCGAGTTTGCTTATAATAACAGTTATCAATCCAGCATCGAGATGGCTCTATTTGAGGTATTATATGGTCGGCGATGTCGTTCGCCCATTGGATGGTTTGAGCCCGGTGAGGCTAAATTTTATGGTACTTATTTGGTGAAGGATGCCTTGAAAAAGGTAAAGTTGATTCAAGAGCGACTTCGTATAGCACAGTCCATACAGAAGAGTTACGTGGATCACAAAGCATGTGATTTATCATTTATGGTAGATAAAAAAGTTCTCTTGAAAGTTTCGCCGATGAAAACAATTATGAGATTTGGGAAAAAAGGGAAATTGAGCCCAAGGTTTATAGGCCCATTTGAGGTGTTGAGACGAGTTGGGGAGGTTGCTTATGAGCTTGCATTGCCTCCCACTCTATCGGCAGTTCATCCGGTTTTCATGTATCTATGCTCTGAAAGTATCATGCCGACCTATCACATGTGTTAGGCTTCAGCACAGTTCAGCTAGATAATAGCTTGGGCTATGAAGAGGAGCCAGTTGCCATTGTTGATAAACAAGTTTGCCAGTTAAGGTCCAAGAGGATATCAGCAGTAAAAGTCTAGTGGAGGGGCCAACCAGTCGAGGAAGAGACTTAGGAGGCCGAAGAGGACATGCGGAGCAAATATCCACACTTATTTAGCACTCCAGGTATTATTCTAAACCCGTTCGATGACGAACGTTTGTTTAAGATATGGAGAATGTAATGATCCAAACGGTCATTTTAACTTTTAGAACCCCGTACCCTAAAATAAAACTCCTCGTATGTGATTTTAATAATTTATGACTTGTGGGGATGGTTGGTTCGAGTTTTGGAAGTGTTTGGGTTGAAATCGGAACATTTGGTTCCTTAAGTTAGCCTTAAAAGGCCAATTTGACTTCGGTCAATATTTTGTGAAAACGACCCCGGAATCGGGATTTGACGGTTCCTATAGGTTTGTATGATCATTTCGGACTTGGGCGTATGTTCGATTCGGGTTTTGGATAACCCGGGAGCGTTTTGGTGCTTAATAGTGAAAATTAACTATTTGAAGGTTTAAAGTTCTTTAAATTTGGTTTGGAGTAGATTTTTTCGTAATTGAAGTCCGTTTGGAATTCCGAGTTTGGGAATAGTTCTGTATAGTGATTTAATACTTGCATGCAAAATTTCGTGTCATGTTTCTGCGCATTGGAAGTTAATTGAAGAACTTGAAGTTCTTAAGTTTGATTCAATTTGGTTTGGGGTATGATTCTTATATTTGATGTTGTTTTACACGTTCCGTGAGTTCGTGCGAGTCCGTTTTATGATTTCAAACCTGTTGGTATATTCGGGTGGGGCTCCGGGGGCCCCGAGTGTTAACCGGACGAGGCTAGGACCAATTTTGGAAATTTGAGCTAAAGTTGAAGCTCACAGTTGCTGTCAGAATCGCACCTGCGCTTGGCTAGCCGCAAGTGCGACCCTCGCAGATGCGAACTGTATGCGCAGAAGCGGAAAAAGGGAAGGGGGCAGTCGACCACAGATGCGGATGTCTTTGCGCACCTGCGAAATCGCAGGTGCGAAGCATTTTGTGCAGATACGAGAGGGGCTAGCTAATTGAGACTCTCACCTGCGAGGATTTTTCGCAGGTGCGGCACACCTCCCGCAGGTACGAAAAAACTGTTTGGGCAGAACCTTAAAACGGATGAAGCTCAGTCCATTTTTGTTCGTTTTTCTTCCATGTTTGGGTGATTTCAGAGCTTTTTGAGAGGAGATTTAAATTAGCAATTTGGAGGTAAGTTAATTCTACACACCTTGAGTTAAATACATAGATTATGGGTAGATTATAATTAGTAAATCTAAGAAATCAAAGGTTTAGATAAAAAACCTAGATTTTTATAAAAACTAGATTTTAACCACGAAAATGGTTATGAAATTGGATAGAAATTATATATTTGAGTTCTTGAGATTATGGGTAACATTTTCATCCAAACATTTTCGGAATCCGGGCACGTGGGACAGGGGTGAATTTTAGGAATTTTACCATTTTGGGTTGGGTAATCTATTTAATACTTAAATTCGAATTATTGAACATGTATTAATTACTTTGTATAACATTTGGATAGTTTTGGATATTTCGGCATCGAATTGAGAATTTAACGCGACGTGGTAATCGGAAAGTGGACTTTGAGACAAGGTAATTCTCTTGTCTAATCTTGTGAGGGGTAATTTATCCATAGGTGATTAAATTAAATAATTGTGCTAATTGCGGGGGCTACGTACGCACGAGGTGATGAGATTCCGTGCGTAGCTACTATTTATGCTAAAGTCCAGGTAGTTTAGGACTCAAATCATGAATTAATTGTGTAAATTATATTCTTTGTTTAATTAAAATTATTTGATATATATATATTGTTAATTGTTAGGAAAAACTATTAAAAGATAAAAATCTCGTATGCTTAATTTTCTGTTTAAATTAATTAATTGTTAAAAGCAATTGTTCATCCTCTCGAATTAATCCTATAATAAATATACTCTCCTTCCCGAGGTACATAAGAAAATGTCCTCCTTTCTTGTGGAGCGGGCCGAATGCCTCGACAGGATAGATGCATCTATGAATCGCGACGCACGTCCCTCGACGGTGTATACGACACTCTGGAATGGGTCGTACGACCTTGGCAGATACTGTGCCTAATAATAATAATAATACGATACCTTGCTATTTTTCTTGCAGCTTGTGGATGTCACGACCCCAAATTCCCTCCGTAGGAGGTCGTAATGGCACCTAGTCTCTAAAACTAGGTAAGCCTTATCAATGCGGAATAATAAAAAATATCTGAAATAAATAAACTACAATTTCAACTCCCAAAATCCGGTAGAAATAAGTCACAAGCTTCTAAGAATTTATTCTCTTTGTCTTTAAACATCAGAGTCTAAAGCAAATAAGGAAGACAACATAGTAAGATAGAAGGGGACTCCGGAGTCTGCGGACGCTGGTAGATATACCTCGAAGTCTCCTCGTACAGCTAGTTTACTGATGCCTGGTCTGATAAGGTGTACCTGGATCTGCACAAAAAGATGTGCAGAAGCGTAGTATGAGTACACCATAATGGTATCCAGTAAGTGCCAAGTCTAACCTCGGTAGAGTAGTGACGAGGTCAGGTTAGCCCCTACTGAAAAATAATAATTGGCAAGTTAAAATATTTAACAATATAATAAAATAAAATGACAGTGGAAATGAATCAAGTAGCATGTTACCGTTTAATTACACAAAATAATGGCAATAAACATCTCGTGGAAATAAAACAAAATTTCCTTTCAACTTCAAGAAAAATCACAACAAATAATCAAAGGCAACTGCGGCCATAAATCAATATCAACAAGGTCACTCCCAAGGTACCACCTCGTAGTCCCAAATCATAAATAAATTTACATCATCTCATTTCCTTATCTCACCGCGGGAGCCTTCACAATTTATTTTAAAGAAAATATTTTCCCGAAATAGCATCCCGCGTTTTATCCATCCTTATCATACCGCATAACTTCTAGTAGTTCCCCCTACTAGCCATGCGTATCAAGCCACCCTTATCTCACCGCATGCATTTCAATATCCAGACCTTATAACACCGCATGCGTATCAATATCACAATATATCATAATTTGCACCTCAAGTGCTGTAAAAATAATTCAACAACAATATTTTTCCACAATAAAGAGCTCACGGCTTCATCACAATGAATACGAAAATCTTACAAAATATTCGGGAATAAATAACTCAACAAGATAATATTTTAAAATTTTAATACTTTGCTTAAATACCAAATTTAAAATGTCAAATAATTTATATTAATAATATTTAATTTAAGAAAAATTACACTTCAAATAATGCACAGAATAAAAGAAACCAAGTTCCAACTAAACAGATAAAACAATTAGCAGGAAAAAAGTCAAGCAAATTTAAAGTATATAAATCAAATCAATGATGGAGAATATAACAAGATTTAATAATTTAATTAATATGCAACAGTGATCCACATAATTTAAAAATATAATCCTTCTCATTTAGCCCGTGTACACACTCGTCACCTCGTGTATACGACTTTCATCACATTACAATTAATACCAATCCTAGGGGNCCCCCCCCCCCCCCAAGGTTAGACAAGTCACTTACCTCGACTTGCTCTAATTTAATCAAGTAGTATGCCTTTTTCTCTATTTTCTGACTCTGATCGACTCGAATCTAGTCATAATTAATTCGATACAGTCAACAAAATCAAAGGAATCAATTTCATAATAAAATGCTACATTTTACAATATTATCCGAAATTAGCTCAAACATCGCCCGCGGGGCCCACATCTCGGAATCCGATGAAACTTACAAAATCCGATAACCCATTCAATTACGAGTCCAACCATACCAATTTCACTCAAATCCGACTCCGAATCGATACCGAAATCTCAAAATTTTATTTCTATGAGATTTCTAAAATTTCTCAAATTTCAATCTCAAGACACTAATTAAATGGTGAAAACAATGATATATTCGTATATATTGACCAAATCCGAGTTAGAATCACTTACCCCAATGTCTTTTCCTTGAAAATGTATCAATAATCGCCTATGCTCAAGCTCCAATTTGTTAAAAATGGTGAATGGGATGAATGCCCTCCTTTATAATTCTGCCCAGGCAGCCCTCGATCATGGCCTCGATCCTGGGGCTCAATCATGGCCTCGATCCTGGGGCTCGATCGTGGCCTCGATCATGGCCCTCTATCATGGGGCTCGATCTTGGGCCTCGATCTTGGGGCTCGATTTTGGGCTCGATCTCAGCCCAGAATTTCCAACAGAAGAGAAAAAAATCGTAGCAGCTTGTTAAGTCCAATTTTTGATCTGTTAACCATCTGAAACTCACCCGAGGCCCTCGGGACCTCAAACAAATATACCAGCAAGTCCTAAAACATCATACAAACTTATTTGAAACCACAGATCACATCAAACAACGCTAAAATCACAAATCACACCACAATTCAAGCTTAATGAAACTTAAGAATTTCCAACGTCTACATTCGATATCGAAACCTATCAAATCAAGTCCGATTGACCTCAAATTTTGCACACAAGTCATAAATGACATAATAGATCTAGAAAATTTTGGAACTGGCTTCCGACCCTGATATCAAAAAGTCAACTCCCCGGTCAACCTTTTATACTTTAAATTCCTATTTTCGTCATTCCAAGCCTAATTTCACTACAGACTTCCAAATAAAATTTCGATCACTCTCTAAGTCCAAAATTACCCTACGGAGCTACTGGAATAATCAAAATTCTATTCTGGGGTTTTTTGCACATAATTTGACATCCGGTCAGTATTCGAACTTAAACTTTTAATTTTTTATCAAAATTCCATATCTCGGGCTATGGACCTCGGAATTTGATTTCGGGCATACGCCCAAGTCCCAAATCACGATACGGACCTACGGGAACTGTTAAAATACTGATCCGAGTCCGTTTGCTCAAAATGTTGACCAAAGTCAACTCAGTTGAGTTTTAAAGCTCTAATTCACATTTTAATCCATTTTTTTACCTAAAAGCTTTCCGAAAAATTTTACGGACTGCGCACGCAAGTTGAGGAATGATAAATAGTACTTTTCAAGGTCTTAGAATATAGAATTAATTATTAAATTTAAATATGACATTTTGGGTCATCACATTCCTCACCTCTAAAACAAACGTTCGTCCTCGAACGGAGTTAGAAAAAGTACCTGAGCTGGTGAATAAGTGTGGATAATAGAAGCGTATATCATGCTCGGTCTCCCAAGTCGCCTCTTCGATCGGATGACCCCTCCACCGAACCTTCACGGAAGCAATGTTCTTTGATCTCAACTTCCGAACCTGCCTATCTAAAATAGCCACTGGTTCCTCAACATAAGATAGATCCTTGCCTAACTAAACCGAACTGAAGTCTAACATATGAGATGGATCACCGTGATATTTCTGAAGCATAAAAACATGGATTATCGGACGAATTATCCTGGCGCAGTTGCTCAAACTATGTATTGTGCATAGAAACTCTGGCACAGCCCCAGTATTGGTATTACCTACAGGTGCAGGGGCTTATACTGTGTATTGCGATGCATCGTGTATTGGTCTCGACGCAGTGTTGATGCCAACTGGTAGGGTGATTGCTTACACGTCCATATAGTTAAAGGTGCATGAGAAGAATTATCCTATACACGACCTTGAGTTAGCAGCTATTGTTCATGCCTTGAAGATTTGGCGGCATTATTTGTACGGTGTCCATAGCGAGGTCTACACCGATCACCGAAGTCTATAGCATCTATTTAAACAGAAGGATCTTAATTTGCGGCAGTGAAGGTGGTTGGAGTTGCTTAAGGATTATCATATCACCATTCTCTATCATCCTGGGAAGGCCAATGTGGTGGCCGATGCCTTGAGTCGTAAGGCGGAGAGTTTGGGCAGCTTAGCATATTTACCGGTAGCATAGAGGCCTTTAGCCTTGGATGTTCAGGCCTTGGCCAACCAGTTTGTCAGATTGGATGTTTCCAAGCCGAGTCGAGTTTTGGCTTATGTGGTTTCTCAGTCTTCTCTTTATGATCGTATCAGGGAGCGTCAGTATGATGACCTCCATTTGCTTGTCCTTAAGGATATAGTTCAGCACGATGATGCCAAGGAAGTCACTATTGGAGATAACGATGTACTATGGATGCAGTGCAGGCTATGTTTACCCAATGTAGATGGCTTGCATGAGTTGATTCTCTAGGAGGCTTACAGTTCGCGGTACTCCATTCATCCGGGTGCTGCAAAGATGTATCAGGACTTGAGACAGCACTATTGGTGGAGGTGGATGAAGAAACACATAGTGGAGTATGTAGCTCGGTGTCTAAATTTTTAACAGGTGAAATATGAGCATCAGCGACCAGGTGGATTGCTTCAGAAGTTAGAGATTCCAGAATGGAAATGGGAGAGGATCACTATGGATTTCGTTGTTGGGCTCCCACGGACTCAGAGGAAGTTCGATGCAGCTTGGGTGATTGTGGATAGATTGACCAAGTCAACTCATTTCATTCCTGTACTGACTACCTACTCTTCCGAGCAGTTGGCTCGAATCTATATTCGCAAGATTGTCAGACTTCACGGCGTACCAGTATCTATCATATATGACCGGGGTACGCAGTTTACATCACGGTTCTGGAGGGCAGTACAGCGTGAGTTGGGTACTCGGGTAGAGTTGAGTATAATATTTCACCCTCAGACGGATGGGCAGTCCGAACGCAT
>AWOL01S0010444.1:101000-118866 GCA_000715115.1 Nicotiana otophora | reverse complement strand
AGTGGATTGCTTCAGAAGTTAGAGATTCCAGAATGGAAATGGGAGAGGATCACTATGGATTTCGTTGTTGGGCTCCCACGGACTCAGAGGAAGTTCGATGCAGCTTGGGTGATTGTGGATAGATTGACCAAGTCAACTCATTTCATTCCTGTACTGACTACCTACTCTTCCGAGCAGTTGGCTCGAATCTATATTCGCAAGATTGTCAGACTTCACGGCGTACCAGTATCTATCATATATGACCGGGGTACGCAGTTTACATCACGGTTCTGGAGGGCAGTACAGCGTGAGTTGGGTACTCGGGTAGAGTTGAGTATAATATTTCACCCTCAGACGGATGGGCAGTCCGAACGCATAATTCAGATACTGGAGGATATGCTTCGTGCGTGTGTGATAGATTTTGGGGGTGCTTGGGATCAGTTCTTACCACTTGCGGAGTTTGCTTACAACAACAATTATCAGTCGAGCATTCAGATGGCTCCGTATGAGGCCTTGTATGGTAGGTGGTGCCGGTCTCCAGTGGGTTGGTTCGAACTGGGGGAGGCTAGACTATTGGGTATAGACTTGATTCAGGATGCCTTGGAAAAGGTTAAGTTGACTCAGGATCGACTTCGTACAGCCCAATCTAAACATAAGAGTTATGCGGATCGGAAGGTTCGTGATATTGCATTCATGGTTGGTGAGCGGGTATTGCTCCAGGTTTCTCCTATGAAGGGTGTGATGAGATTCGGGAAGAAGGGCAAGTTGAGCCCTAGGTATATTGGGCCTTTTGAGATTATTGAGAGAGTTGAAGAGGTTGCTTACAGACTTGCACTATCACCTAGTCTCTCTGCAGTTCATCCGGTATTTCATGTTTCAATGCTTCGGAAATATCACAGCGATCCGTCTCAAGTGTTAGACTTTAGTTCGGTTCAGTTGGACATGGATCTATCTTATGTTAAGGAACCAGTGGATATTTTAGATAGGCAGGTTCGAAAGCTGATATCAAAGAACATTGCTTCCGTAAAGGTTCAGTGGAGGGGTCATCCGGTGGAAGAGGCGACTTGGGAGACCGAGCATGATATGCGATGCTGTTATCCACACTTATACACCAGCTCAGGTACTTTTTCTAACTCTGTTTGAGGACGAACGTTTGTTTTAGAGGTGGAGAATGAGATGACCCAAAATGTCATCTTTAAATTTAATAATTAATTATCTATTCTAAGACCTTGAAAAGTACTATTTATCATTCCTCGACTTGCGTGCATAGTCCGTAAAAGTTTTCGAAAAGTTTTTAGGTGAAAAAATAGATCAAAATGTGAATTAGAGCTTCCAAACTCAACTGAGTTGACTTTGGTCAATATTTTGATCAAACGGACTCGGGTTAGTGTTTTGACAGTTCTGGTAGGTCTGTATCGTGATTTGGGACTTGGGCGTATGCCCGGAATCAAATTCCGAGGTCCCTAGCCCGAGATATAGAATTTTGATGAAAAATTAAAAGTTTAAGTTCAAATACTGACCGGATATCGAATTATGTACAAACGACCCCGGAATAAAATTTTGATGATTTCAATAGCTCCGTATGGTAATTTTGGACTTAGGAGAGTGATCGAAATTTTATTTGGAAGTCCATAGTGAAATTAGGCTTGAAATGACTAAAATGGGAATTTAAAGTTTGGAAGTTTGACCGGGAAGTTGACTTTTTGATATCGGGGTTGGAATCCAGTTTCAAAAATTTTACGGACTGCGCACGCAAGTCGAGGAATAATAAATAATACTTTTTGAGGTCTTAGAACACAGAATTAATTATTAAATTTAAAGATGACATTTTGGGTCATCACAGTGGATTTAACTAATAGATTGAAAATTGTTGCATTTGAAGGATTTTTATTATTTCTGCTAATTGAATAAAATTATTGTTAACTCTGTGAATCATGCTAATTTAAATAATTATATTTTATTCTATTTATTATTGTTGACCCTTAGTGAGTGTCAAAGTCGACCATCTCGTCTCTACCACTTCGAGATTAGGCTTGATACTTACTGGGTACACATTGTTTACGTACTCATACTTCACTTGCTGCACTTTTTGTGCAGGCCCTGAGGAAAGTACTAGTGGAGGACCTATCATCTTACACCCACGTTATCCAGAGGCGTAGTGGTGAGCTGCCTTTCTGAGTCGTTCTGCAGTTACCGGTGTCTCTTCTTGTAATTACAATCTGTATATTTTATTTCAAACAATATTTGGAGTTTTGTATAATCTACTAGATGCACACCAGGTCTTGGCACACACATTGGTAAAATTTGGAATTGGTATTATTTTCTTGAATTTAAATTAATCAGTATCTTTTCTACTCTCTTTAATATTGCTAGTAAAATAATAAAATTACTTAGAAAATTATTTTAAAAATAATTGATATATGTTTAATTTATTTGTTGGCTTGCCTAGCTATAGTGTTGGGCGCCATCACGACCTATAGGTGGAACTGGGTCGTGAAAGAATTTCAACTAGCAACTTGAAGGTAAGTTAGTTCTCCACACCTTGAGTTAAATACATAGATTATGGGTAGATTATAACCGGTAAATCTTAGAAATCAAGGGTTTAGAAGAAAAACCTAGATTTTTATAAAAATGAGATTTTAACCACGAAAATGGTTATGGAATTGGATGGAAATTGTATATTTGAGTTCTTGAGATTATAAGTAACATTTTTCTCTGATTATTTACGGAATCCGGACACGTGGGACCGGGGTAAAGTTTAGAAATTTATCATTTTGGATAGGGTAATTAATTTAATAGTCTAAATTCGATTTATTGAGAATGTATTAATTATTTTATATGACCTTTGGATAGTTTCAGATTTTTCGGCATCAAATTGAGGTTTTTACGCGACATTTTGATCGGGGAGTGGACTTTGAGACAAGGTAAGCCTCTTGTCTAACCTTGTAAGGGGGAATTTACCTCATAGGTGATTTAAATTAATAATTATTACTAATTGTGGGGGCTACGTATGCACGAGGTGACGAGTGTCCGTGCGTAGCTGCTATTTATGTTAAAGCCCGGGTAGTTTAGGACTCAATTCATGAATTACGTGTGATAATTGTATCCTTTATTTAATTAAAGTATTGGAACTATATTGTGAATTGTTAGAGAAAATAGTAAAAGATTAAAATCGCATATACTTGAACTTTTGTATAAATTAACTAATTGTTAAAAGAAATTGTACATCCTCTCGTATTAATCTTAAAATATATATATATATATATATATATACTCTCATTCCGAGGGTACATAAGAAAATGTCCTCCTTTCTTGTGGAGCAGGCCGAACACCTCGGCAGTATAGATGAATCTATAGATCGCGTCACACGTCCCTCGGCAGTGTACACGATACTCTGGATTGGGTCATACGACCTTGGCAGAAATCGTGCCTAATAATAATAATTACACGATACTTTGCTATTTTAATTGCAACTTGTGAAGTTAATTAATAAATTAGAATTTATCGCATTTGAAGGAACTTAATTATTTCTGCTGGTTAAAGAAAATCATTGTAAATTCTATAAATCATGTTGATTTAAATATTTCTATCTTTATTTTATTTATTGTTATTGACCCTTAGTGAGTGTCAAAGTCGACCTCTTGTCACTACCTCTTCGAGATTAGGTTTGATACTTACTGGGTACACATTGTTTACGTACTCATGCTACACTTGCTACACTTTTTTTGCAGGACCTGAGACATGTGCTATAATTGAACCTATCGGCGCGTACCCACGTTATCCAGAGGTTTAGCGGTGAGCTGTCTTTCTAAGCTGTTCTGCAGCAACTAGTGCCTCTTCTTGAAATTTTATTCTGTCTATTTTATTTCAGAAAGTATTTAGAATTATTTTTATATAATTTACTAGATGCTCATATACTTGTGACACTAGGTCTTGGCACACACACTAGTAGAATATTTGGATTTAATTATGTTCTTGGTTTTCAATTTACCAGATCTTTTTATATTGTCTTAATTTTTGCAAGTAAGAAGAGTTTAATTACACGGTTAATTTTTAAAAAGTTGAATATGTGTTTAAATCACTAGTTGGCTTGCCTAGCTGTAGTTTTGGGCGCCATCACGACCTATAGGTGAAATTGGGTCGTGACAGTTAATTTCTTTGTTTCTTTTTTTAAAATTATTTTTTTTTCTTTTTAAAAATAAAAAGTGTATTTATTCATTAAAATTTAGACAATATTATTGAGAAACAAGAGAGTATAATATAAAATAAAAAATATATTTTAATAGTAATAAAATATAATAAATAAAAATACAGAACAAAAAAGTTATTCAATGACTATATGAGTCCGTCTAATTTAATAGAGATTTATTAATTAAAAATCAGATAGATTATTAAGAAAAATAGAATAAAATTTAAAATAAAAAAAAATATTTCAAGAGTAATAAATATATATCTTCTCTTATATTACAAAAAGAAAGCGAACATACAAAAATATTAAACAAAGTAATATGCTAATAAAAGTTTCTATTAACAATGTAATAATACTAAACATTGGATAATATAATAAAGAAAAATATAAAAAGTTATTCAATGACTATATAAGTCCCTTTAATTTAATAAAGATTTTTTTTTTAAATTCCAGTAAGCGATGCGCCTAGGGTTGATTTTCATATACATATAAAGTAAAGTACAACGAAGGAGGGGGATATGAACCTTACCTCCAAAATTATGATGGATATACACTTGGTCCCCTAAATATGGCGACCAAGTGAATCCTGAAATTTGATTTGGAATTATGATGATGTACCAATTGCCTACTCTTAGGTGATAGACAATTGTGTATACAAAAACAATGTGAAGTGAGTCTAGGTCAACTATGAATAAATACACAATTGATCCTAAGTCAACTAACTAGATGAGTAGGAAGGTCATCTTCCATATATAACAAGACCTACATCTAGAGTAAGTGTAGATTTCTCCTATGGAGTATGGCAAAAAACAGTTGAGTGTGCTATCAACTATCTTCAATTTGGCTCTGGCATTGAAGCCAAAGAAAGCCAAGTTGAAGATAGCAATATTGTCATGACCCGGAATTCTCACCGTCGAAACCGTGATGGCTCCTAACATTTCACTTGCTAGGCATGCCAACGTTAGAACATATTATCCATTTTTAATAGTTGAAACAGATAATGAGAAATAACTGAAATAATCTAAAGTATAAATGCGGAAGCTACAACTGCAAAACATCTGCTACAAATCCCTGAACCTGATGTCACAAGTGCACGAGCAACTAGAATAATACATATAACGGTCTGAAATAAATACAGAGTTATCTGAATGAAAATACACAGCTAAATAAAAGGAAGATAAGGGGACTCCAGGGGCTGCGGGCACTAAGCAGTTGTGCCTCAAGTCTCTGTATGCAGTCTGATTCGAGCTCCCTGATAACCGCTAATGGGACCGACTCCAAAAATCTGTACAAGAAGTGTAGTGTGTAGTATGAGTACAACCGACCCAATGTACTCTGTAAGTGCCGAGCCTAAACTTGACGAAGTAGTAACGAGGCTAAGGTAGGTCACCTACACTATAACTTATACGCACTATATAATAATGACAGAGAATGAAAATACGAAACAGGGTAAAACAGTCAACTAAAAATAATAACCACAGCCTCAAGAAACCAACCCGTGTCGTCCAGAATTACCAATCCTTAGCAGTTCAAATAAGAATACCGAAGATCAACACAGCTCAAGAAATGGAAATACATAGGTTATTGCGGCGCGTAACCTGATCCCACCGTACAACACAGAATCCTCCCTTATTTCACCGTAATAACATCAACAACATAGATAATATATAAATGTTACGGTGCGCAATCCGATCTCACCATATATCAATATCAGTATCATAGATCACCCTTATTTCACCATATCAATCAATTCTTATTCCACCTGTTGTGGCGTGCAACCTGATCCCACTGTACAGTACAAGTTTACCCTTATTCCACCATATCAATCCACCATTATTCCACTTATTGCGGCGTGCAACCCGATCCCGCCATATCAGTACCAAATACTCAATATGCATAGTCAAATTAATAATTCAAACCACGAAAACCTTTACGATCAATAAATACCAAACTGAACCAGAGAGGGGAACCTTGTACAACACAGGAATCTACGTAAGTAAAACTACACAGCGAGACCAATCCAGTAATTGACAATTAGAAGGTGAAAGTAAGTCAATTTAAGCAAATAGCACGGAATCATGAAACTATGAAAAGAGCTAACATCATTAACAGGAGAGGATATTGATTAACAGGTAGCAGTTAAGCATGGAAAGCATTTAGTACATATAACAGATAAGATAAGGAAGGAAATAATTAAGGAAAAATGAAAAATCAGGGAAAATAGATAATTTAGCAGCGTATAAGCATTCGTCACCTCGCATATACGCCGCTCACATGAAATTCACATAGCACATAGTCTGAGGGTTCCTATTTCCCTCAAGTCAAGGTTAGACACAACACTTACCTCACTTCGCAGTCCGCAGTTAATTCAAAGCTCTACCGGGGTCTTTCCCCTAGGATCCACCACCAAACCACTCGTATATAGCCACAATTAACTCAATAATATCAAATATTGCTAAAGGAATCAATTACAATGCATGAATTTTGAATTTCCAAACTTTCCCCCAAAAAGTCAAAAATTGACCTCGGGCCCGCTTGGTCAAAACTCGAGGTTCAAACCAAAATCTATTTACCCATTCAGCGCCGAGCCCGATTATGTAATTAGTTTCGGAATCCGATCCCAAATTGAGGTCTAAATCCTAAATTTGCAATAAACCCCCAATTCTTCCTAAATCCCTAGTTTTCTACTATGGAAGAATAAAGATTAGGTCTAGGAATTAATAGGTGATGTAAGAAATGGAAGTAAATGAGTTAAAGAGTACAAACCTATGAATTTGTGTTGAGTTTTCTCTTCAAAATAGCACCTAGGTCGAGCTCTAATGGGGAGTTTATGAAAAAATAGAAGAATCCCGTTTTTTGAAATATTTAAGGTGTGGGCGTCATGCCTTCTTCGTGTTCATGAAAGGCAACGGTGTTACACCCCATGTTTTCGTACGTGGAAGTACTCCATAAGTAAATTGATATAAGCTCGGAAATGAGATATTACATTCCGCATTTTTGTACGTTAAAGTTTCGTCGTAAGCTAATCACGTAAGTTCAGGAATGAAATTATTTAAGGATTATAAGTATTATGTTATTTCAAACAAGTGATAAGTAAATTCGTGAAGGTGAGAGGGTGATCGAGTGGAAGAAAATGAGTTTCGTCGAAATTTGACAATTTGGGATAAAATACGGTCCGAGCTATAATACCTGGTATTTATAGACTAGCGCCATACAAGGTAACACATGATCATGATAGTAAGATGTATAAAGTGTGTTAAAAGTGAGTAGTATTTTAAGTAAGTTGGGGTAATTCTTAATTATATTGGTAATTAATTAATTATTGGGTAATGGGATATTACCTAATTAATTAAAAATTTATTGGATAGGGATAAAAATGATTTATGTGGCAGCCCCAACTTCACATTAAGTGACTCATGCATTTGGTTGAAAGGTGGCAAACTAAGAGGTTAAGTACAAGATACTATATATCCTCCTACGTGTAAAGACAAAAGATTGGCATTTGGATTTTAAATATTTAAGGGAGTGATCTTATGATGCTTTCCTATTGCAAAGATTACAAAGCCTACGGTTAGAATATATAAATAGAATCCATAACATTCCAACCAATTCCTATAAGAATGATTATGCATAAGTTAAGAGAAAATTCATTAGCTTAAAAAAAAAACTTATGGATGAAAGTTTCAGCAAAAGTCACTGCACAATATTATGATCAAATTCAAAGGAAAGACTCAGCAACTTATTCAAAATATTAGCAACGGAATTTTGTGATTATAATGAAGTACGGTACAATCTTTCTCAAGAATATCATACAGATGTTTTTCTACTCCGATTTTGTTGTTACGTGTTGTCGCAATTGACGTATGTTAGAGGGATTGTCAAGAGAATCGACTCAGGTATGTTAAGGCTATCCCTTCTTTCTTTTTGGCATGATCAATACGATACAAACGAAACAAGCAAATGCAAAATTTTCATAAATGAATCTATTCACAGAAATATTAGGGGTGTCTATATTCTTGATTCTCCATGTGAATTATTATTATATCTTCTGTTCATGGGTCTCAGAAAAATATGTATTTGATAAAATTTATCCGACGGCCATATTATTTTTATGACATTCCGAGAAAATCTTATTAACGTATTTCTTATGCATTTCATGCATTTATACATGTACATTGATCCATGACCAGATGGTGTTATATACGCGTATATTATATGTATATGGGATATAGGAAAAGGTTATGGCATTATATACGCACCACCACCTGATCAGCTGGTATACGATGATGATTTGCCCACAGTGGCCGAAATGATATGATGGGATTCCCTCAGAGGCTTGATGATGTTATGAACATAAATACCTATGCATGGTATGACATTTATACGCATATGCCTGACGTTATAAAAATGAAATGATTCACAGAGCTATGCACACGTACATGTCGAGTCTTTTACTCCATGTTTCTCTCATGTCTATTATTTACTGATTTTCATTCCTTACATACTCGGTACATTATTTGTACTGATGTCCCTTTTGCCTGGGGACGCTGCGTTTCATGCTCGATAGACAGGTCGAGAGTCCTCCAAGTAAGCGATCAGCTCAGCAGAAGATGTTGGTACACTCTATTTATTCCGGAGTTGCTTATGTGGTCAATATGATTAGGAAATGTACTGATTAGTATGGCGGGATCCTGTCCGGACCTTTATGATATTTATGTACTTTTAGAGGCTTGTATACATATGTCGTATACGTGAAAGATTGTATGGTCTTGTCGGCCTATGTTTTGAGTTTATAAATGATGATGTTGGCCTATTAGGCCCGTATGTCACGTGTATATGATGATGTAATAAGAAAGATATGTTATGTTGGTACTCGGTTGAGTAAGGTATCGGGTGCCCGTCGCGGCCCATCGGTTTGGGTCGTGACAAGCGGCCCAGACGGCCTACGCGTTTGCGAAGGGTTGCACGCGTCTGCGATGGTCTATCCCCCCTAGCCAATGCGTTCGCGAGCCTAGGCTCGCGTTTGCGTAGAACAACCCGTTGATCCCAGCCCACCTCCAATAACTCTACACGTTCACGTGTTGCCGGTCACATTCGCGAAGCAGACCCCTCAATGCTCCGCGTTCGCGGCTATGTCCTCACGTTCGCGTAGAACAAAACTTCCCCCTGTCCAGTTCACTCTTTGCATTCGCGAGAGTACCTTCGCGAACGCTTCGCGAACGCGAAGAAGAAAACACCAGAAAACCAGTTGAGCACAAAAACACCAGATTTCTAAGTCTAAAACCTTCCGTAGCCTATCCGAAATCCACATGAGCCCTCGGGGCTCCAAGACAAATATGCACACAAGTCCAAAAACCTCATACGAACTCGCTTGCATGATCAAAATACCAAAATAACTCCTAGAACTATGAATCGGACACCAAACCAAATGAAAATTTCAAGAAAACTTTAAAACTTCTATTTTCACAACCGAACGTCTGAATCATGTCAAACCAACTCCGTTTCTCACCAAATTTGACAGACAAGTCATAAATATAATAATGTACCTCTATCGGGCTCCGGAACCAAAATACGGACCCGGTATCAATAATTTCAAACACCGGTCAATTGTTAAAAATCATTAAACCTTTAAGCTTTTAAATTTTCATCAAAAATTTATATCTCGACCTAGGGACCTCAGAATTCGATTCTGGGCATACGCACAGGTCCCAAATTATGATACTGACCCACCGGGACCGTCAAAATACGGCTCTGGGTCTGTTTACTCAAAATATTGACCGATGTCAACTCAAATAAAGTTTTTAAGGCAAAATTCTATTTTTATCAATTTTAACATATAAGCCTTCCGAAAAAATACCCGGACTGCGCACACAAATCGAGGAAGACTAAAATGAGGTATTTAAGACTTCGGAACACAGAACTAGGTTCTAAAACCTAAGATGACCTATCGGGGCATCACATTCTCCACCTCTAAAATAACCGTTCGTCCTCGAAGGGACATAGAAAAGTACCTGGTCTGGTGAAAAGGTGTGGATATCTACTCCGCATGTCCGACTCGGACTCCTAAGTAGTTGCCTCGACCGGCTGACCTCTCCACTGCACTCGAACTAAAGGATAACTCTTTGACCTCAACTGACGAACCTGCCATACTAGAATAGCAATCGGCTCCTCCTCATCAGTCAATTCCTTGTCCAACTGGACAGAGATGAAATCTAACACATGAGACAGATCATAGTGATACTTCCGGAGCATGGACACATGGAATACCGGATGCAATGCTGAAAAACTAGGTGGCAATGTAAACTTGTAAGCCACCTCACCCACTCTCTGAAGAATCTTAAAAGGTTCGAAATACCTAGGGATCAACTTGCCCTTCTTTTCAAACCTCATTACACCCTTCATGGGTGATACCCGGAGCAACACTCTCTCTTCGACCATGAATGCAACATCACGAACTCTACGGTCGGCATAACTCTTCTGCGTGGACTGAGCTGTGCGAAGTCAATCCTGAATAATCTTGACCATATCCAAGGCATCCTGTACCAAATCTGTACCAATAATCGAGCCTCCTCCGGCTCAAACCATCCAACTGGCAATCGGCACCGCCTACCAAATAATGCCTCGTAGGGAGCCATCTGAATGCTCAATTGGTAGCTGTTATTATAGGCAAACATCACAAGAGGAAAGAACTTATCCCAATAAACTCCAAAGTCGATAACACAAGTACAGAACATATCCTCCAATATCTGAATAGGGCGCTCGGACTGTCAGTCCGTCTGAGGATGAAATGTTGTGCTCAACTCAATCTGCGTGCCCAACTCATGTTGTACTGCCCTCCAGAAGTGCGAGGTGAACTGTGTACCTCGATTAGAAATGATAGACACGAGCATACTGTGAAGACGGACGATCTCGCGAATACAAATCTTTGACAACCGCTCTGAAGAATAAGTGACTGCCATAGGAATGAAATGGGCTGACTTGGTCAGCCTGTCCACAATAACCCAAACTGCATCGAACTTCCTATAAGTCTGCAGGAGTCCAACAATGAAATTCATAGTGATACGCTCCCACTCCACTTAGGAATCTCTAACTTCTGAAGCAAACCACCAGGTCTTTGATGCTCATACTTTACTTGTTGACAATTTAGACACCGAGCTATATATGCAATTATATCCTTCTTCATCCCCCTCCAGCAATAATGTTTCCGCAAGTCTTGATACATCTTGGCGGCACCCAGATGAATAGAATATCGAGAACTGTGGGCCTTCTCAAGAATCAACTCATAAAGTCCATCTACATTAGGCACACAAATACGACCCTGCATCCTCAGAACTCCATCATCTCCAATGGTAACCTGCTTGGCATCACCGTACCGCACTGTGTCCCTAAGGACAAGCAAATGAGGGTCATCATACTGCAACTCAAACAATGAAGACCGAGCAACTGTACAAGCTAGAACACGACTAGGCTTAGAAACATCCAACCTCACGAACTGATTGGCCAAGGCCTGAACTTCTAATGCAAGCGATCTCTCACCGACTGGAATGTACGCAGGGCTGCCCATTCTCACTGACTTTCTACTCAAGGCATCGACCACCACATTTGCCTTCCTGGGATGATACAAGATGGTGATATCATAGTCTTTCAATAGATGCAACCACCTCCTCTACCTCAAGTTGAGTTCCTTTTGCTTGAACAAATACTGCAAACTCCGATGATCCGTGAATACCTCACATGACACGCTGTAAAAATAGTGCCTCTAAATCTTCAGCGCATGAACAATGGCTGCCAACTCTAAGTCATGAATAAGGTAATTCTTCTCGTGAACCTTCAGCTGCCGCGACGCGTATGCAATCACCTTGCCACCCTGCATCAATACCGAACCAAGTCTAATACGAGATGCATCACAATATACTGTATAAGATCCTGAACCTGTGGGTAACACCAATACCGGTGTCGTAGTCAAAGCTGTCTTGAGCTTATGAAAGCTTGCGTCACACTCATCTGACCACCTGAATGGGGAACCCTTCTGGGTCAATCTAGTCAATGGGGCTGCTATAGATGAAAACCCCTCTACAAATCGACGATAATATCCTGCCAAACCCAAGAAACTCCGGATCTTCGTAGCTGATGTGGGTCTAGGCCAGTTTTGAACTGCCTCAATCTTCTTAGGATCCACCTGAATGCCCTCTGCTGATATAATGTGCCCCAAGAAAGCGACTGAGCTCAACCAAAACTCGCATTTTGAAAACTTAGCATATAACCGGTTGTCTCTCAGAGTCTGAAGTACGATATGAAGATGCTGCTCATGCTCATCTCGACTGCGGGAGTAGATCAAGATATCATCAATAAACACAATCACAAAAGAATCTAGGTAAGGCTTGAACACCCGGTTCATCAAATCCATGAATGTTGCTGGGGCATTTGTCAGCCCAAATGACATCACTAGAAATGCATAATGATCGTACAGAGTCTGAAAAGCTATCTTAGGGACATCGAATGCCCTAATTCTCAACTGATGGTAGCCAGACCTCAAATCAATCTTTCAAAATACCTTGGCACCCTGAAGCTGATCAAATAAGTCATCAATCCTCGACAATGGCTACTTGTTCTTGATGGTGACCTTGTTCAACTGCCGATAATCTATGCACATCCTCATCGATCCATCCTTCTTCTTCACGAACAACACAGGCGCACCCCAGGGCGAGACACTAGGTCTAATGAAGCCCTTATCAAGCAAATCTTGCAACTGCTCCTTTAATTCTTTCAACTCTGGAAGGGCCATACGGTATGGTGGAATAGAAATAGACTGAGTGCTCGGAGCCAAATCAATACAGAAGTCAATATCTCTGTCGGGTGGCATCCCCGGCAGATCTACAGGAAACACCCCTGGAAACTCATGAAAAACTTGTACTGAATCCATGGAAGGAACCTCCGCACTAGAATCACGGACATAAGCCAAATAAGCTTGACACCCCTTCTCGATCATATGTCGAGCCTTCACATAAGTGATAACCCTGCTGGTAGAATGTCCAGGAGTCCCTCTCCACTCTAATCGAGGTAACCCCGGCAAGGCTAAGGTCACCGTCTTGGCGTTACAATCCAATATAGCATGATAAGGTGACAGCTAATCCATACCCAATATGACATCAAAACCAGCCATATCGAGAAGTAGATCTACACTAGTCTCAAGAACCCCAATGGTAACCACACACGAACGATAAACGCGATCTACAATAGTAGAATCTCCCATAGGTGTAGACATATACACAAGAGCACTCAAAGAATCACGAGGCATAACCAGATATGAAACAAAATAGGATGACACATAGGAATAAGTAGAGCTCGGATCAAATAGAACTAAAGCATCTCTATGGCAAACTGAAACAGTACCTGTGATAACAGCGTCAGATGACTCAGCCTCACGCCTAGCTGGGAAAGCATAACATCGGGGCCGGGTCCCACCACTCGGAGCTACATCCCTAGGACGGCCTCCTACTGGCTGGCCTCCACCTCTAACAGCCTGACCTCCACCTCTAGCGGCCTGACCTCTACCTCTGGCTGTCTGACCTCTACCTCTAGCTGGCTGAGCGGGCGGTGGTGCAACCAGTGCCGGAATCATGGCATGAGAACTCTGTTGTGGCATGCCAACCAATAATCTCGGACAAGTCCTCCTGATATGCCCTAAACCACCACACTCATAACATCCATCCTGGTGTTATGGCTGTTGAAACTGAGACTGGCCCAAACGGGCCGAATGACCATGGTAGTAACTCTGAATAGGAGGTTCACTGATAGGAGTTGGTGGTGCACTATAGGCTGGCTGCCCAGAATGAGGCACATAAGGACCACGACTCCCTGATGCACTGTGGGATGCCTGAAGCGCTGACTGATATGGCATGGGAGGATGACCCCTACCAAAAGTACCCCTGCCTCCATATGAGGCACCACTAAAACCACCGGAATGACGAGGCCTCTTATCAGACCCCTGCCCTTTCTCCTTTGAAAGAACATCCTCGATACACTTGGTAATATTAGCAGTCATTTGAAAAGAAATCTCACTCCCAGTCTCCTTGGCCATCTGTAACTTGATAGGATGAGCGAGTCCCACAATAAACCTCCTCACCCTATCTCTCTCTCTCTGTAGGAAGTAGAAGAATAATATGACGGGCTAAATCCACAAAATGGGTCTCATACTGGGTGCCTGACATGTCGCCCTGCTAGAGGTGCTCGAACTATCTGCGGTAACTCTCTCTCTATGTGATAGGAAGGAACTTCTCAAGAAATAGCTGAGAGAACTGGTCCCAATTAAGAGTAGGCGACCCAGCTGGTCTGGTCAACATATAATTTGTCCACCACCTCTTGGCAGAACCAGTCATCTGAAACACAGAAAAATTGACCCCATTGATCTAAACTATACCCATGTTCTGCATCACCTCATGGCAGCAATCAAGATAATCTATGCTCCAGAGTGTGAGTAGCGGTAGTCTATGCTCCTCCCCCAGCCTGAGAGACTGCTGGTGCCATAGTAAATGTACCGGCTTGGTCCACTCTCTCCATAAGGCCCACCAAATGGGCCAAAGCATCCTAAAGCACTGGGGTGGTGATGAACCCCTCAGGGACATGAGCTGGTCCGACAGGAATAGTCTGGGTTGGAACCTCTTCATCAAACTCCACCCGAGGCTCTACCGCTGGTGCTGCTGTTCGAGCTCTAGGCTGAGCTCTTTCTCGGCCTCTAACGCAACCTCGGTCCCGAGCTCTGCCCCTTGTAGGAGCTTCTGCTCGGAGCTCCGACTGTTGTCCAACTGAAGATGTTGTGCATGTTAGCGCCATATGTGAGAGAACAAGAATATAAGGGTTCAATCAGTAATGATAGAATACAATCGCACGACAGAGAAGAATATAAGTGAAAGTGTTCCTGACTCCATAGCCTCTGGAAGATAAGTACAGGCATCTCCGTACCGATCCTTCAGGCTCTACTAAGTTTGTTCATGACTCGTGAGACCTATGTAACCTAGTGCTCTGATACCAACTTGTCACAATCCGGAATTCCCACCGTCGGGACCATGATGGCGCCTAACATTTCACTTGCTAGGCAAGCCAATATTAGAATATATTATTCATTTTTAACAGTTGAATAAAATAATGAGAAATAACTTAAATAATTGAAATAATATAAAGTATAAATGCGGAAGCTACAAATGCCAAACATCTGCTATAAATCCCTGAACCCGGTGTCACAGATGCACGGGCTACTAGAATAACATACAATGGTCTGAAATAAATACAGAGTTGTCTGAATGAAAATACACAACTAAATAAAAGGAAGAGAAGGGGATTCCAGGGGCTGCGGGCGCTGAACAGTTGTACCTCAAGTCTTCGTACGATATCTGATTTGAGCTCACTGCTAACCGATATTGGGACCGACTCCAAAAGCTGCACAAGAAGTGCACAGTGTAGCATGAGTACAACTGACCACATGTACTCTGTAAGTGCCGAGCCTAACCTCGACGAAGTACTAACGAGGCTAGGGCGGGTCACCTACACTACAACCTGTACTCAGTATATAATAATGACAAAAAATGAAAATACGGAAAAGGGTAAAACAGTCAACAGAAAATAATAACCACAGCCTCAAGAAACCAACCAGTGTCGTCCAGAATTACCAATCCTTAGCAATTCAAATAAGAATACTGAAGACCAACACAACTCAAGAAATGGAAACATATAGGTTGTTGCGGCGCGCAACCCGATCCACCGTACAACACAGAATCCTCCCTTATTTCACCGTAATAACATCAACAACAACAGAGAAAATTTATAAATGTTGCAGCGCGCAACCCTATCCCATCATATATCACTATCAGTATCATAATTCACCCTTATTCCACCTGTTGTGGCGTGCAACCCGATCCTACTGTACAATACAAGTTCACTCTTATTCCACCATATCAATCCACCCTTATTCTAGATGTAGCGTCGTGCAACCCGATCCCACCATATCAGTACCAAATACTCAATATGAACAGTCAAATTAATAATTCAAGCCACGAAAACCTTTACGATCAATAAATACCAAACTGAAACAGAGAGGGGAACCTTGTACAACACAGGATTCTATGTAAGTAATACTATACAGCGAGACCAATCGAGTAATTGACAATTAGAAGGTGCAAATAAGTCAATATAAACAAATAGCAGGGAATCATGAAACTATGAAAAGAGCTAACATCATTAAAAAGAGAGGATATTGATTAACAGATAGCAGTTAAGCATGGAAATCATTTAGTGCACATAACAGGTAAGACATGGAAGGAAATAATTAAGGTAAAATAGAAAATCAGGGAAAATAGATAATTCGACGGCATATAAGCACTCATCACCTCGCATATACGCCGCTCACATGAAATTCACATAGCACATAGTCTGAAGGTTCCTAATTCCCTCAAGTCAAGGATAGACACAACACTTACCTCACTCCGCAGTCAATTCAAAGCTCTACCGGGGCCTTTCCCCTAGAATCCGCCTCCAAACCAATCGTATCTAGACACAATTAACTAAATAATATCAAATATTGCTAAAGGAATCAATTACAAAGCATGATTTTAGAATTCCCAAACTTTCCCCCAAAAAGTTAAAAATTGACCCCGGGCCCGCTTGGTCAAAACTCGAGGTTCAGACCAAAATCCATTTATCCATTCAGCGCCGAGCCCGATTATGTGATTTATGACTTGTGTGCAAAATTTGAAGTCATTCCGAATTTATTTGATATGTTTCGGCACAAGATATAGAATTTAAAAGTTCAAAGTTCATCGATTTTGATTTGGGGTGCGACATTTCATTTTGATGTTATTTGATATGATTTGAGGCCTCGAGTGGGTCCGTGTTACGTTATGGAACTTATTGATATGTTCGGACGGGGTCCCGAGGGCCTCGGGTGAGTTTCGGATGCTTACCAGATCGAATTTGGATTTGGAGGAGGAGCTGAAGTAGCTGGTTGTTGGTGTGATCGCACCTGCGCGAAAAAGGGTCACAGGTGCGAGCTCACAGATGTGAGGAATTAGTCATGGAAGCGGAAAATGCATGGTCTGGACAAGCACCACGGGTGCGGAAAATTTTTCCGCAAGTGCGAAGACCGCAGGCGCGAAGAAATCATCGTGGGTGTGAAGACCGCAGGCACGAAAAAATCATCCCGGGTGCGAAGACCTCAGGCGCGAAGAAATCACCGTGGGTGTGAAGACCGCTGGTGCGAAGAAATTACTGCGGGTGCAAAGACTGCATGCGTGATGAAATCACCGCGGGTGCGAAGACCGCAAATGCGAAGAAATCACCGCGGATGCGAAAATCCTAGAGAGAATGTTAAAAACAGAGGGGGTTCCGAGTTTTGCCATTTTTGGACATTCAAGCACGATTTTTGGGGTGATGTTGAGAGAGGATTCATGGGAAACTTGAGGCAATCACTTGTGATCATTTTTACTCCAACAACAACAACAACAACAACCCAGTATAATCCCACTAGTGGGGTCTGGGGAGGGTAGTGTGTACGCAGACCTTACCCCTACCCTGGGGTAGAGAGGCTGTTTCCAAATGACCCTCGGCATCCTTCCCTCCAAGAACTCCCCACCTTGCTCTTGGGGTGACTCGAACTCACAACCTCTTGGTTGGAAGTGGAGGGTGCTTACCATCAGAGCAACCCAC
>AWOL01S0010444.1:73683-97757 GCA_000715115.1 Nicotiana otophora | reverse complement strand
TGCTTATATATATATATATATATATATATATATATATATATGGGATGGATTTTCCTAGGGCATGGACTTGCCTTACTTATTTGTATTGTAATGAGTTTACCTGGACATGGATCTTGATCGTATTATTTATATTTGGGGGATAAATTATCCCAAGGCTGGATTGACCTTATACGGTATTGAGTGACTGATTGCCAGTCGATGTGTATTTATGTACGGGTTGGAACACCCCTGGGCTGGATTGGCCATAAACAGTACCAAGTGACCAGATAATTTGTGACCAGTATTTACATGAGGTCTTTTTACTGAGATGTTATATGCCTCATATCATGCAGTGTTGATCTATTTCACTTGTATTGAGTTTAACTGTTGAACTTGAAAGCATGCCTACATTTCTGTACCATTAGTTTTACTGGACTGTACCTGCGAAGTTCATCATTTCTTTCAGCCCATAGGTTAGTCTTGTTACTTATTGAGTTAGTTGTACTCATAATATACTCTGCACCTCGTGTGCAGATCCAGGTGCTTTCGGATATGACGACTACTAGAATTCGGAGTTATTTCTATTGGAGAGTATCAAGGTAGCTGCTTGACTACCGCAAACTTGATTCCCTTCATGTTTAGTTATTGTACTATTCTATACTTCAGATAGTGATGTTTATCAGTCAGACTTTGTATTCATTTAGATGCTCTTATACCCAGTGACACCGGGTTTTGGGAGTGTTATATTTAAAATTGTGAGATTTCTTCCACTGAATTTAATTTTTTTTTTCAAATTAAAAGATATGATGTTTTATTGAGATTTCTGGCATGCCTAGTATTGAAATATGCGCCATCACGACATATGAGATTTTGGGTCGTGACAAGTTGGTATCAGAGCCTAGGTAACAAAGGTCTCACGAGTCATGAGCAGGTTTAGTAGGATCTTGTGGATCGGTACGGAGATGTCTGTACTTATCTTCGAGAGGCTGCAAAACCCGTAGGAAAATTTCACTTTCTTGTATTATGTCGTGCGAATTTGTTGATTCCGGGATCTAAAATTCTATTTTCCTATTATCTCATAGATGGTGAGTACACATACTACCGGATCAGACGGTCAACCAGTAGTGCCACCAGTTAGGGCAGCGAGAGGCCGGGGCCATGGTAGAGGCCGGGGCCATGGTAGAAGTCGGGGCCGAGGTAGAGGTTGAGGTGTAGCTCGTACCATAGTGGGACCAGCACTTGTAGTACCACCAGTTGCACCAGCTCAGGCGCCAACTATGCCCATTGAGATTGTAGGCCTTCAGGAGACTTTGGCCCAGATATTGGCAGCTTGCACTGGTCTTGCTCAGGTGGTTACAGCTCAGGCTGCACCTGCCACTTCTCAGGCTAGGGGAGGTACTCATACCCCTGTTGACCATACTCCAGACCAGGTAGTACATGGACTTCAGATACCGGGGGCACTACCAGCCTAGCCCATTGTAGCCGCTTAGGCCTAGCCCGTTATGTCATATAATGAGCAAACAAGACTTGAGAGATTTGAGAGGCTTCGACCTCCACCATTTAGCGGTACTGATTCAGAGGATGCTCAGGGTTTTATGGATAGGTGTCAATGGATGCTTCGGATAGCGGGTATTCTGGAGACCAATGGGGTCTCATTCACTACTTTTTAGTTCTCAGGGGCTACACTCAGATGGTGGGAGACTTATGAGAGGTGTAGGCCTGTTGGTGCAGAACCCCTTACTTGGTAGCAGTTCTCCGTGGTTGTTTTGGAGAAGTTCATGCCTCAGTCCCGCAGAGAGGAACTACACAGACAGTTTGAGCAGCTTCGCCAAGGTGATATGTCTGTGACGCAGTACGAGATGAGATTTTTTGAGTTGGTTCGTCACGCAGTCTGGTTGGTTCCCACTGATAGGGAGAGGATTAGGAGGTTCATTGATGGCCTCACATATCAGCTGCATTTACTTATGACTAGGGAGAGAGTATATAGTGCTACCTTTGACGAGGTAGTGGACATCGCTCGGCAGATAGAGATGGTTCATAGCCAGGAACGTGGAGAGAGAGAGGCTAAGAGGACTCGTAGTCCAGGTGATTATAGTGGTCTTCCTTCAGGGGGTCAGTTTTACCACGGTAGGGGTTGTTCTTACAGACACGCTCAGACGAGTCATGCAGTTCATTGTGGTGCATCATCTAACCATGGTTCATACAGTTCTCATCAGAGTCAGTCATCTCTCAGTGCACTTCCAGCCACGAGTACGCTCCGTGCACCATCGGTTCAAGGATCATATGTACCAGGTCCTTCTGGTAGTTATTCTAGTTATCGAGGTATGCCTCAGAAGTCGCCACCATTCTTTGAGATGGAGTGCTATGAGTGTGGAGAGCTGGGCCATATGAGGAAATATTGTCCCCGCCGTATGCGAGGTCCAGTTCAGCAGAGGAGTCAGGCTACTACTTCTGCGCCAGTTGCTCCACCACCCGCTCAGTCATCTTAGGGAGGAGCTCAGTCAATTAGGGGTCGCCCAAGAGGGGGAGGCCGATCTGGTGGCAGTCAGGGTCGATTCTATGTTTTTCCTGCCAGACCAGATGTTGTTGCTTCAGATGCAGTGATCACATGTATTGTCTCAGTGTGCCACAAGGAGGCATCTATATTATTGGATCTTGGTTTCACATATTCGTATGTTTCATCATATTTTTGTTCATTTTCTGGATATGTCCCATGAATCCTTAATTTCACCTGTTCATGTATCTACGCCAATGAGCGATACTATAATTATGTACCGGGTGTATCGGTCATGTGTGGAAATTATTGGGGAACGAGACCAGAGTTGGTCTTTTATTGCTTAGTATGGTCAATTTAGATATTATCAAGGTATGCTAAGATATCTAATGATTTGTTATATGGCCTTGGGCAAAGTGGGGGAGTCTGCTATCTAAGATTTGATTGCGTGATTATGTGCGGTATTGGTTTCGTTCCAAGGTACACTTGTGGATTAGCTATGACTTGCATAGGTTGAGATCGGGGATGACTTGAGAAAGAAAATTTCTGGAATGTGGGTTATATTGCACTTTATGAAAAATCATGAGATGATTAAATTATTATTTTAAAGAACGTAGTGCGCACGAAGTATGAATTTGATTGGTCGTATTAAGGCATGGTTACTTATTTGAGGGTTGATCGTGCTAAAGGAGCACATGTCTTCTGGCTCGTTTGAGGTGGAGTAAATTAGATTTGAGAAGAGTGGATGACTCTCGAGAGGGTTCTAATGGATTCAAAATGTATATATGGAAATTGAAATTTTTTTCTTTTCCGAATTTGTATATCACTAGAATCAGTTACTTAAATTGGATGGTATCAGGACGTGCGGTAATTTTGTTTGACTATGGATTCTACATCTCAGTATAAGAAAGGAAAGTGGAACAATTTTAAATTCGCATAAGGTATTTTCAGAGTGAGTATTACGGTTGGGGTATTTAGGAAGGTGCTTAAGAAAAATATGATGGCTTATGAACCTTAGGATGATGTGGTTTTATGTTCGGGTGTCTTATATTGAGCTTTGGGTAAGGATAGTAATGTCTTGACAAGGAGAAATATCAACTTGAGGGTAATTCAGAAAAAAAAAATCGGAAGAAATAGGACAAATGAGTAACACACTGGATCAGTATGGTAATGGTATGCTCGATTCTTTTATTTCTTATGATGACGTGGGGCCTTACGGGTGTTTTGTGGCAATACTCTCGGATTTGGCAACTTGTGTGGCTTGGTGGAGTTAGAAGAATTCAGTTCTGATAACTTGGTTATGTGCAAATGGATTCCAAAGTGTTGTAATAGTTTCTACCATGGTTTGGACCAGATATTTTCTACTGGTGCGGGGAACGTGTTGTGCATTGTGATTTCCTCCTGGGAAGAAGCGAGTTGTTAAGTGATTATATTCGTGATTATAGTTATAGTTGATGCAGCTTGTTCAGACTCATACAGTGTGTAAATGTAAGATTTGTGTCTTGAAAAGAAATTCTGAAGGTTGGGAATTGAATTCCAAGGTTTTTGGGCTAAGGTTAAATTAAGGATTTTCAATTGTATTGTGTTGTCAGGCCTATGTGGAATAGGGTGACGTGGGATCACCCCCGGGTACGTGCGGGATAAGATGGAATAGTGATTTAATGGCTTGAAAACAACTCATGGCACGTTCGAGGATGAACATATATTTAAGTGGAGGAGATTGTAACGACCCGACTGGTCGTTTTGAGCATTTACGCTCCTTTCAACTATTTGAAGTCTTGAATAACTTCCTATGAGGTATTATGACTTGTGTGAATTGTCGGTTTTGGTTTTAAGGTATTTCAGAGTTAGCTTGGAAGGATGAATTTTCATGTTGGAAGCTTAAGTTGAAATAGTTGACCGGATATTGACTTATGAGTAAACGACCTTGGAATTTAATTTTAATGATTCCAATAGCTCCGTATGGTGATTTCGGACTTAGGAGCGTGTCCGGAAAATTATTTGGAGATCCGTAGTGAAATTAGGTTTGAAATGTCAAAAATTTAATTTTAAAAAGTTTGATCGGGTGGTTGACTTTTTGATATCGAGGTCGAAATCCGATTCTGGAAACTTGAATAGCTTTGTTATGTCATTTATGACTTGTGTGCAAAATTTGAAGTCATTCTGGATTTATTTTATATGCTTCGGCACAAGATATAGAATTTGAAAGTTTAAAGTTCATAGATTTTGATTTGAGGTGTGACTCGTCGTTTTGATGTTGTGTGATATGATTTGAGGCCTCGAGTAGGTCCGTGTTATGTTATGGAACTTATTGGTATGTTCGTACGGGGTCCCGAGGGTCTCGGGTGAGTTTCTGATGCTTAACGGATCGAATTTGGATTTGGAGGAGGAGCTGAAGCAGTTGGGTTGCTGGTGTGATCGCACCTGCGCGAAAAAGGGCCGTAGGTGTGAGCTCACGGATGCGAGAAATTAGTCGCGGAAGCGGTAAATGCGTGGGCATGCCAGGCACCATGGGTGCAGAAAATTTTGCCGCGGGTGCGAAGACCGCACGCGCGATGAAATCACCGTGGATGCGAAAATCCTGGACAAAATGTTAAAAACAGAGGGGGCTCCGAGTTTTGCCATTTTTGGACCTTCAAGCACGGGTTTTGGGGAAATTTTGAGAGATAATTCAAGGGAAAGTTGAGTTAAGTCACTTGTGATCATTTCTACTCCATAATATTGAATTATCATCGAATAATCTGACTAGATTATATGTTTTTGAGGTGTAAATCGGGGGTTTGAACTTAGGGATTTGAAGATTTGGAGGTCGAGTTGAGGTCGGATTTTGGAAAATTCAGTATGGTTACACTCGTGGTTGAATGGGATTTCGGATTTTGTAACTTTTGTCGGGTTCCGAGATGTGGGCCCCACGGTCGATGTTTGGGTGAAATCTTGGATTTTGATGGAAAATTTATATTTTCTTATGGAATTAATTCTTATCATTTTTATTGACTAAAACGAATTATTTGTGGCTAGATTCGAGGCGTTTGGAGGGCAATTCACTAGGCAAAGTCATAACGGAGTAAAAGATTACACGATGTGAGGTAAGTAACACTTCTAAACTTGGTTCTGAGGGTACGAATCCCCGAATTTGGTATGATATAAATTGTGTGGAGGTGACATACACGATAAGTGAGCATGTGGACGTGCACCATATAAATTGTGTCTTGAATAAATCATGTGCAATTGTAAGATTAGTGAATCATGTTATTATCTGAACATTCTCCACGTGTTAGAGAAATTGAGCTGAGGCTCATATTAAAGATCATGTTTAGGCTACGTGTCAATATTTTGGAACCCATGGGGTCGTGTTGTTGTTGAATTAATTGTTCAAAAATATACATTTCACACTCGGTAATAATTGACCATTGTGAGGATATTTATGGGATTGAGCTGCGCGATACAGCAGGCCATAATGGCTTTATACGGTATTATTATATGGATCGGGGTTGCCCGCCTACAGTAGGCGTTATAGGCTTTACTATTTTATGGATCGGGGTTGCCGTCTGCAGCGGGCCTTATAGGCTTTGTTATTATACGGATTGGGACTGCCCGTCTGCAGTAGGCCATATTGGCTTTGTATTACGCTTGGGCTAAAGAAGCCACTTCGAAGTCTGTACACACCCCTAGTGAGCGTAGATGATCATCGATATTCGGGATGGACTTCTCAGGGCATCGACTTGCCTTACTTACTACTTACATATATATATAAATATTTGGGATGGATTTTCCCAGGGCATGGACTTGCCTTACTTGTTTGTATTGTAATGAGTTTACCTGGACATGGATCTTGATCGTATTATTTATATTTGGGGGATAAATTATCCCAAGGCTGGATTGACCTTATACGGTACTGAGTGACTGATTGCCAGTCGATGTGTATTTATATACGGGTTGGAACACCCCTGGGCTTGATTGTCCATAAACAATACCAAGTGTCCGGATAATTTGTGACCAGTATTTACATGAGGTCGTTTTACTGAGATGTCATATGCCTCATATCATGCAGTGTTGATCTATTTCACTTGTATTGAGTTTAACTGTTGAACTTGAAAGTATGCCTACATTTCTGTACCATTATTTTTACTGGACTGTACCTGCGAAGCTCATCATTTCTTTCAGCCCAGAGGTTAGTCTTGTTACACTCTGCACCTCGTGTGCAGATCCAAGTGCTTTCGGATATGACGACTGCTAGAATTCAGAGTTATTTTTGTTGGACAGTATCAAGGTAGCTGCTTGACGACTGCAAACTTGATTCCCTTCCTGTTTAGTTATTGTATTATTCTATACTTCAGATTGTGAAGTTTATCAGTCAGACTTTGTATTCATTTAGATGCTCATGTACTCAGTGACACCGATTTTTGGGAGTGTTATATTTGAAATTGTGAAATTTCTTCCGCTGAATTTAATTATTTTGTTTTCAAATTAAAAGATATGGCGTTTTATTGAGATTTTCGGCTTTCCTAGTATTGATATAGGCGCCATCACAACAGGTGAGATTTTGGGTCGTGACATCCTCTCTTCTTTGCCCGTTTCTGCGGGCTCTCACCTGCGGTGCCTATTCCGTAGGTGCAATTACCCCAGCAGTGAAACTCTTCAGCAACCTTACAACTCCAAAACTTGATCCGTTAGTCAACTTAAATCAACCTGAGGCCCTCGGAATCTCAACCAAACATACTAACACATCTTTAAACATCATACGAACTTAGTCGAAACCTCAAACCACCTCAAACAATATCAAAAACATGAATCGCTCATAGATTCAAGCCTAATAAACTTTAAAATTTCCAAATTCTATAAACGACGCTGAAACTTATCAAACATATCCGATTGGCCTCAAATTTTGCACACAAGTCACAAATGACCCCACGAACCTACTCCAACTTTCAAAAATCCAATCTGACACCAATATCAAAATGTCCACTACCGGTTAAACTTTTCAAAATTCTAACTTTCGCCATTTCAAGCCAAATTCTACTATGGACCTCCTAATCATAATCCGGACATGCTCCTAAGTCCAAAATCACCTAACGGGTCTGACAGAACCATCAAAACTCAAATCCGAGGTCGTTTACACATAGGTCAACATTCGGTCAACTTTTCTAACTTAAGTTTTCAATTAAGAGACTAAGTGCCTCAATTCACTCCGAAATCTCTCCGGACCCGAATCAACTAACCCGGTAAGTCATATAACAGCTATAAAGTACATAAGGAGTAGAAAATGGAAAAACAGGACTACAACTCTCGAAACGACCGGTCAGATCGTTATAAGAAAGTGAGCAAATTCCTGCTTCTTTCATCCAGGAAACTTTGGAGCAGGCATGTTTAATTGATGACTTGGAGGTGAGTGAGTTGCTGCATCCTGTAAACTTTTGCTCATGTGAACTGATAGTGAATTGCAGGATAGCTAGGTTTGGGCCCCTAGGTGTGTTCTGTTGAATGTCTGCAGAGGAAGTAGGTTTGTGTTGCCGGCTGGAAGTACCCATTTGAGCAGGAAACTTCTGCTGGTGAGTTGAAGAATAAGGTGTTGCATGTTGATGTTTAGGTTTGCAGGTCCTGGTTGTAGCAAGCTGTGTAGGTTGGTTGAAACACCAGGGGGTTCTCTGAAGGATCCTGCCAGAAGAGTTTGTCTGTTGTGACAAATTTGCAGAATCCTTGTGACAGATCCAAGGTGATTGGTGCACTTGCAAAAGATTGGGCATTTGAGATGCTAATACCCTTTTACACCAGATCTATTCACGCATTTCCACGAAGTAACCAACCTCATAATCACAAGTCACGGGTCCCAATTCTTGAACCCTAATCACTTGCATCTTGTGCCCACATTTCAATTCATAATCGCATGGACGACTCACGTGCCAAGGGAAACAACATCTTCTTAAATTGATATGGGTGATTAATCTACGTGTATGCTTGTGCAAGTGTTCTACCATGATTCATGTAAAGAAATATGAGCAAAGGCAATGAATGGCACATAAGAAACAAGCACCACAAAATATATAGTGTAAATAAGACAACAATGAAGTTTGAAGCAACGACCAACACCATAAGATTAGCTACATAGAACTGAGCAAATAATGCAACACGAAGGAGAACAATTAATAGTATACTAAGGAAAACAACAATCAAAGACAAGTGTACAGAAAATGGGAAATGACAACAGATCCCTCCCGAAGTACCACCTCCTAGTCTTAAATGGTAAAATGAATCACAAGGGCACGACAGAAACCTCATGCAAACAATAACCACCGCACGGTAGAAGCCTCGTGCAATAATAACGATCTCACTGTAGAAACCCCGTGCCACAATAACGACATATGGGTGATTAATCTACGTGTATGCTTGTGCAAGTGTTTTACCATGATTCACATAAACAAATAAGAGCAAAGACAATGAATCGAACATAAGAAATAATCACCACAATATATATAGTGTAAATAAGACAACAATGAAGTTTGAAGCAACGACCATCACCACAAGATTAGCTACATAGAACTGAGCAAATAATGCAACACGAAGGAGAACAATTAATAGTATACTAAGGAAAACAACAATCAAAGACAAGTGTACAGAAAATGGGAAATGACAACAGACTCCTGAAGTACCACCTCCTAGTCTTAAATCGTAAAATGAATCACAAGGGCACGACAGAAACCTCGTGCAAACAATAACCATCGCACGGCAGAAACCTCGTGCAATAATAACGACCTCACTGTAGAAACCTCATGCCACAATAATGACATATGGGTGACTAATCTACATGTATGCTTGTGCAAGTGTTCTACCATGATTCACGTAAACAAATAAGAGCAAAGACAATGAATGGAACATACGAAACAATCACCACAAAATATACTGTGTAAATAAGACAACAACGAAGTTTGAAACAGCGATCAACACTACAAGATTAGCTACATAGAACTGAGCAAATAATGCAACATGAAGGAAAACAATTAATAGTATGGTCAGGAAAACAACAATCAAAGACAGATGCACAGAAAAGGGGAAATGACAATAGAGCCCTCCTGAAGTACCACCTCGTAGTCTCAAATCGTAAAATGAATCACAAGGGCATGATAGAAACCTCGTGCAAACAATAACAACCGCACGGCAGAAACCTCGTGCAATAATAAGGACCGCACTGCAGAAACCTCGTGCCACAATAATGATCACACGACAGAAACCCCGTGCCACAATAACGGCCGCACGACAGAAACCTCATGCCACAATAACAAATGCATGGCAGAAATCTCGTGCCACAATAACTACTGCACGACAGAAATCTCGTTCCACAATAACAACTGCACGGAAGAAACTTCATTCCATAACACTAAATAAAACAACAACGACAACAATACCACACGAATATGGCAAGTAAATCAACTCAGGAACTCCAGAACATAAAGAGACATAAGAACGACCTCACAAGGAAAGACATAACAGGAAATAATGGTACGACATAACAATAACTCAACAAGGAAGAGATATTGTGTAGCAATAATTCCACATAAGTGTAATTCAACGATAAGAGGGGTAACATGAATCAATGACTCCACTTAAGGGTAAGACAACAATGATAAGGGATAACAAAACTTCAATTATGTGTCATGCCCCAATCCTCGAGGAGCGCGACCGTCGCTCAGCCGAGTGAACCCGGTCGAGCAAGCCTATTAAACTTTTCCTACCAGACTCATTCATAATCCAAAAAGAGAATGCATCACCATTTGTAAAACAGGGGAGAGATCAGTTATATAAATATATAAACGTTACTTGTTCATTTTTCCTTATATATATATTATGCCATAGTTGAGTTTCCAAAATACAACTCGATCCAACAACCACCCCAACATATATACATGACCCACATAAACGTCTACGGAGCCTCTAAGGATACAAAAGAGCAACATAACAATGCCGGCAACAACGCTCCGACTATACCTCAAAATATGAAAACTTATACAAAAGAAGGACTACATGACCCCTGGGAGAAATAGGGCTCACCAAGACTGTTGCGAGGAGAGAAAGAGAGCACTATCTGCGATCGGCACTATCTGCGATGGAACCACCTACATCCATTCAAAGATGTAGCGCCCCCGGCAAAAGGGACGTTAGTACTGTCGAATAGTACTAGTATGTAAGGCAAACACCAATCTTAGTAGAATGGATAGTGAAACAAAGAGGAGACAGTCATAATAATCAATTACTTCACAGAAATACAAAGAAACATCAAGTAAAGATCACATAGTTTCCCATTCAATCTTTCCATATTTTTAGGTTAATAATCTTTAGTGCCAAATCAACAACTCACAGTGCCACTGTGTTTTTACACGGAGTCCGGTCTCAGCCCGACCGGCTAAGCCATCTCAAGTGAGACAAATCCATATCCTCAATGTAAACCAATAATTTCAACACAAATGCCACCATGTGTACAACATGGCGTCCTATGTCGGCCCGATCGGCTAAGCCATCTCACTTGAGACATAACCTCTTTCAATTGTTCACTCAATTCATATCTCTTTCCCATCTTTCATTACATGGCACAAATAGCCTCATCTATTAAATAGTTCTTGGCACTTGGGAACATTTTACAATTCAAGTCTTTCCCTTTTTATTCGTTCGAATAACATCATCACTCATGTCAATAAGTACCATCACATAAGGCATTTCACACATAAGGGAAGGAGCTTGGAAAATCATAATTACGTTCTCAAATAGCATGATGACACAGTGAACATCTAGAACAATTAGGGAGCATGAATCTTTCTATCCAACACAATAAGGCAAACAATTCTAGTATGATCAAGTTGGAACTCACACCAATTATTCGGACACCAGGAGTTCGATTCTAAGAAAAAGAGAGTTAGCCATACATACCTCAATTGTGCTTCTTTAGACTCTACAATTATCCGGAACCCTTAGCAACCTCAATCTATTTTAGCAATATACAAATTGAACCCAAAATTAGGAAAACGTTCATAGTTCTAGTTCACTTTTATTTTTTCCATACTCTTTATCACATGCATGAAAGATGAACCACCCTCATACCCATGAAGTATCACCCTAATACCCCATTATAGCTATGTTTGAAATTAAGAGCTGGGGTGATGAAGTCTTACCTTTTTGGATGAAGCATTTGGTGCTCTACTTGAATATTTCCAAAGCTTTGAGTGATGGTTGAAGATTAATTGATGAAAATTAGGCCCTCCCTCTAGAACCCTCTCTCTCCCACTCTAGATATATCAGAAATGAAAATACACTAAAGGGGTGTTTTAACGGAATGGAGTTCGGGTTTTCAATTAAGAAAATGGGTGCCCTGACACAGGTCTGCGACCGCATAATGGTTATGCGGTCCGCAAAATGACCGCAGAAATGGACCTCAGGGGCCTGAACTTTCGGCCCAGGTATGCGACCAGTATGCAGTCCGCATACTTGTTCTGCGGTCGCATAATTCACCACAGAACTCCCTCCGCAAAAACACAAGAGGGATTATGCGATCAATATGTGGTCCGCATAGTGGTTATGCGATCGCATAATCGACCGCAAAGCTGACCTCAAATTGACAAACTTACTGCTTCACTCCGCGGCCATTATACGGTCCGCAGAGTGATTATACGGCCACATAATATTGCTGAAACGCGTTCTTCTGCGAAATATTGTTCTCTCAGTCCGTAGGGTACTGTTCAATACAAAAAGTCTGAACTGCGGCTCACAAGCTCGCCGCGAAGAATTTCTACTAATATAACGCAGGAATCTAACTTGGCACCATGAAACACCGAGTTTTTTGGTTAAACTTTGTACGGGGCCTTACATTATGGTGGATCAATGATTCCACTTATGAGACCTACGTGAACCTAGTACTCTGATACCATGTTGTCACGACCCAATTCTCTTATGAGTCGTGATGGCACCCAACGTTACCGCTAGGCAAGCCAAATAGTGAATTAGACAGATTATTCCTCTTTAAATGAATTTCCAAAAAAAAGAAATTTTTTCCTTACTTAAAAGATTTAAGAAATAACAGGTTTAAATACATAAAATGAGAGCAGTTGAGTGTAGCCATAGCCATAGTAATACTTCAAAACCACAAGTCTACTGGTGTGTGTGCCAAGACGTGGTGTCATAAGTGTATGAGCACTAATGGATTGTACAAAACTTTAGCTATTGTCTGAAATAGAAATAGACAGAAATCAATATAAAGGAGAGACACTAGGTGTTGCGGAACGGCTCAGAAATGCAGCTCAACACTAGGCCTCCGAGTAACGGGGATGTGCGTCGGGGTGATCGCCAAGTGCACCTACCTCAGATCCCGCACAGCCAGTGCAGAAGTGTAGCGTGAGTATATAAATAACGTATACCCAGTAAGTGCCAAGTATAATCTCGAAGAAGTAGTGATGAGAGGTCGACATCGACACTTACTATAGGCTAACAATAAGATAGAGGAATTTTAAATAAGCATAGGATATGAAACGATAAAAATAACTCCTAAACATAAAGGACAATTAATTTTCTCACAGTTAAATAATATTCAAGTAAATTCATGACTTCTATAACTCTAATTTCACAAGTCACATAATAAAATCAATTATGATTAGACTCCGAGTATTAATAAACACGATTTATGTCGAGGTCGTATGGCCCGATCCAGAATAACGTGTACACTGCCAAGGAACGTGCGGCACGATCCATAGATGCATTTGTATACTGCCAAGGCGTTCGACCCGCTCCATAAGAAGAGAAAAATACTTTATAAGTATTTGCCTTAAACGTTTTTAAGTATTAGTACACATAAACATACAAATTTCATTAACGACCTTTCACAATTTCCTCTAGCAAGTTCTAATATAATTTTCGGTACTTTGACTAACAAGTAAGGTGCAAACATTTCAAGTAGTTCTAATATGGGTCCTAAAACTACCCGGACATAAGCATAATTAGTAGTTACGCACGGACTCTCGTCACCTCGTACGTACGTCGACCCCGACAATTAGAATCAAATATTAATTTAAATCACCTATGGGGTAAATTCCATCTTACAAGGTTAGACAAGAGACTTACCTTGTCTCAAAGCCCACTTTCTAGTTACAATTTCTCTCTAAAGCCCCAGCTCGGTGCCGATCAATCTGAAACTAGTCAAATCTTATATAATTTAATCAATACATGCTCGAAAATTTGTAATTTAACAATTAGATTAATTACCCAACCCAAATTGGAAGAATTTTCAAAATTCATCCCGAGCCCAATTGCCTAGATTCTGAAAACTTTTGTAGGGAATCGTTACCCATAACCTCAAGAACTCAAGTATACAATTTTCATCTCATTCCATAACTATTTTCATGGTTGAAATCTCATTTTTTATCAGAACCTAGGTTTTTCATCTAACCCATGATTTTTCACAATTTACATGTTAACATTTACCCATAATCTATGTATTTATCACACAATAAGTAGAATTAACTTACCTCTAAGTTGCTAGGTGAATACCCCTCTCAAGAAGCCCGAAAATCCCCCAAGAATGTAGAAAATGGGCTCAAAAATAGCTGAGCCTCGTTTTAAAAACATTTTGTCCAGCACAGCAACCCCCTTCTTCGCGAACGCGGTAAGAGCCTCATGTTCGCGAAGGCAAAACTCCCCAAGCCCAAAAACTGTTCTTCGCGAAAGCAGAAGGGACCCCGTGAATGCGTAGGCTTGCCTGGCCTACCCTACGCGAACGCGGGGGCACCTGCGCGAATGCGAAGAGTAATTTGCACTAACCCTCCCAGGCCCTTTTTCTTCTACGTGAACGCGGGAGGGCCTTCGCGAACACGTAGGCCTGGGATCTCAAAACTTCGCGAATGGGTTCCTCTACCCCCAAACGCGAAGAAAAATGACCCAGTACCCAAATCCTACATCGCAAACGTGAGGGTCCTTTCGCGTTCGCAAAGAAGGAAACCAGAACTGGAAATTCTGGTTTTTCCAACTTAGCTCCAGGTGGTTCAAAACGCAGCCGAGCCACTCGGGAACTTGACCAAATGCACCTATAGGTCCATAAACATAATACATACCTGCTCAAACTCTCGAAAGGCGTAAAATAACAACAAAACTAAAAATCGCACCCCAAAACCAAATTGAACCAAATTATGAACTCAAAGTTTCCAATTCGCTTCGAACACGTCGAATCATACTTAAACTAATCGGAATGGCACCAAATTTTTCGTGCAAGTCTTAAATTACTATACGGAACTATTGATATGCTTAGAACCCCAAATGTACCTCAATAACACCAAAATATCTACTCCAAACCAAATTTAAAGAACTCTAAAACCTCCAATAAGGCAACTTTCACTATTAAGCGCAGATATGCTCCCGGATCATCCAAAACACTATCCGAATATACCCCTAAGTCCAAAATTATCATACAAACATATTGGAACAATCGAATCCTGGTTCTGAGGTCGTTTACTAAAAATATTGACTGAGGTCAAACTTAGCCTTTTCAGCCAACCTCAAGGAACCAAGTGTTCTGATTTCAAACCCGAAACCTCCCAAACCCCAAACTAACCATCCCACCAAGTCATAAAATAGTTAAAGCACATACGGGGAATATTATTTAGGGGAACGGGGTGTCAAAAAGCAAAATGATCGGTTGGTTCGTTACATTCTCCACCTCTTAAACAAATGTTCATCCTCGAATGGGTCTAGAATCATACCTGGAGTGATGAATAGGTATGGATATCTGCTCTGCATGTCTTCCTCGGCTTCCTAAGTTACATCCTCAACTGGTTGGCCCCTCCAATGAACTTTTACCATAGAAATCTTCTTGGACCTCAACTGGCGAACCTGCCTATCAAAAATGGCAACTGGCTCCTCTTCATAACCCAAGCTCTCATCTAGCTGAATAGTACTGAAGTCTAACATATGCGACCTGTCGGATGAACTCCCGATAGACTAGGAGGCAAAGCAAGCTCGTAATCAACCTCCCCAACTCGTCTCAACACCTCAAATGGGCCTATATACCTTGGGCTCAACTTCCCCTTCTTCCCGAACCTCATGATTCCCTTCATCGGTGAGACCTTCAAGAGAACTTTTTTGCCCACCATAAATGACAAATCACTTGCTTTCTAATCCACATAACTCTTCTGTTTGGACTGTGCTGTATGAAGTCGCTCCTGAATCAATTTTACCTTTTCCAAGGCATCTTTTACCAAATCAATACCATATAACTTAGCCTCGCCGGACTCAAATCATCCGATGGGTGAACGACACCGCCGACCATATAAAGCCTCATATGGAGTCATCTCGATGATGGACTGGTAATTATTGTTATAGGCGAACTCGGCCAAAGGCAATAAATGACCCCACTTCCCTCCAAAGTCAATCACACATGCCCTGAGCATATTCTTCCTCCAACTGTCCGTCGGTATGTGGATGAAAGGTTGTGCTGAGCTCTACACAGGTCCCCAATTCACTGTGTACTGCTCTCCAGAAATGTGAAGTAAACCGAGGGCCTCTATTTGATATAATGGAAACAGGTACACCATGAAATCGAACAATCTCCTGAATATAAATATGGGACAACCTCTCTGAGGAATACATGGTCACGACGGGAAAGAAGTGTGACGACTTGGTCAACCTGTCGACAATGACCCAAACTGCATCAAACTTCCGCAAGGTCTGAGGCAACCCAACTATGAAATCCATAGTAATCCGCTCCCATTTATACTCAGTTATAGTCATCTGCTGAAGTAGGCCACCTGACATCTGATGCTCATACTTAACTTACTGGCAATTTAGACACCTTGCCACGTACTCAACTATATCCTTCTTCAACCCCCGTCACCAATAATGCTGCATCGGGTTGCGATACATCTTTGTAGCACCTGGATGAATAGAATACCGAGAACTGTGTGCCTCCTCTAGGATCTTCTCCCTCAATCCATCAATATTAGGAACACATAGGTGACCCTGGAGTCACAGAACACCATCCTCACTGATAGTAACCTCCTTGGCACCACCCTGTTGTACCGTTCCTCCGAGAACCAATAAGTGCGGATCATCAAACTAGCGAGCCTTGATCTGCTCGGAAAGTGAGGACTGAGCAATGACGCATGCAAGGACTCTGCTGGTCTCTGAAATATCCAACCTCACAAGTCTGTTAGCTGGGGACTGGATGTCTGAAGCTAATGGCCTCTCCTCTGCTAAAATGAAAGCCAAACTACCCATACTATTCGCCTTTCTGCTCAAGGCATCTGCCACTATATTTGCCTTGCACGGATGATAAAGGATGGTAATATCATAATCTTTTAGTAACTCAATCCACCTGCGCTATCTCAAATTTAGATCCCTTTGCTTGAACAAATGCTGCAAGCTGCGATGATCGGTGTAAACCTCACAAGACACCACATAAAGATAATGCCTCTAGATTTTAAGAGCGTGAACAATCCCAGCCAACTCCAAATCATGTATAGCGTAATTCTTCTGTTGGGGTTTCAATTGACGTGAAACATATGCAATGCCTTGCCTCTCCTGCATAAATACACAACCCAAACCAATGCATGAAGCATCGCAATACACAGCATACATCCCCGAACTGGAAGACAACACTAACACTGGTGTTGAAGTCAATGCGGTCTTGAGCTTCTAAAACCTCACCTCACAATCATCGGACCATCAAAACGGAGTACCCTTCGGGTCAATCTGGTCAATGGTGCTGCCATAGATGAAAAGCCCTCCACAAACCAACGATAATAACCTGCTAACCCCAAGAAGCTCCTGATCTTAGTCGCCGAAGTGGGACGATACCAACCCTGAACTGCCTCGATCATTTTGGGATCCACCTTAATACCCTCGCTCGATACAATATTCCCCAAGAATGCTACAGAGTCTAGCCCAAACTTACACTTGGAGAACTTAGCATATAGCTTTTGCTCCCGCAAGGTCTGAAGAACCATTCTCAAATGCTGCTCGTGCTCCTCTATGCTACACGAGTAGATCAAAATGTCATCAATGAAGATGATGACAAATGAGTTGATATACGGCCTGAACACCCGGTTTATCAGATCCATAAATGTCTTCGGGGCATTAGTCAAACCGAAGGACATTACCATAAACTCATAATGGCCATATCTAGTCTGGAAAGCAGTCTTCGGAACATCCGAATCCTGAATCTTCAACTAATGGTACCCCGATCTCAAGTCGATTTTAGATAACTCTCTGGCACCCTGCAACTGGTCAAACAAATTATCAATACGCGGCAACGAGTACTTGTTCTTAATGGTAAATTTGTTCAATTGGCGATAATCAATACAAATCTGCGTGGTCCCACCTTCTTCTTCAAAAATAATACTGGTGGACCCAAGGCGACACACTCAGTCTGACGAACCCTTTTGCTAGTAACTCCTCAAGCTACTCTTTTAACTCCTTCAAATCTTTCGGACCCATGCGGTACGGTGGGATAGATATAGGTTGGGTACCTGGAGCCAAATCAATATAGAAATCAATATCACGATCCGGTGGCATGCTTGGGAGATCAGACGGAAACATATCGGTGAACACCCGGACTACGGGCACTGAATCAATTTCCAGAGTCTCTGCAGTAGTGTCCCGAACATAGGCCATATAAGCCAAACAACCATTATCAACCAAGTGTCGAGCCTTCAGAAAGGAAATAACCCCAGTAGATGCACTGACAAATGAACCCTTCCACTCCAATCTAGGCAACTCTGGCATCGCCAAGGTAACAATCTTGGTATGGCAATCTAGGATGGTATGATATGGAGATAGCCAGTCCACGCCCAGGATAATCTCAAAGTCGGTCATATCAAGCAGTAGAAGATCTTCTCTAGTTTCTTAACCATAGAATGTAACAATGCAGGATCGGTAGATCCGATCCACAACAACAGAATCGCCCATAGGAGTGGACACATAAATAGGAGTACCCAGGGACTCACGAGAAACACACGGGAAATGAGCAAACAGAGATGATACATATGAATATACAGACCCTGGATCAAATAGTACTGAAGCATCCCTACCGCAGATAGAAATAATACATGTGATCACGACATCTGAGGCCACTGCATTTGGTCTGGATGGAAAAGCATAGAACCTAGTCGGAACTCCACCTCACTAGCCTCCACCTCTAGGACGATCCCTACCCACCTACCCTCCGCTTCTAGGCGACTGGCCGGCTGGTGGAATAACTGGTGCTGTAATCATAGGTTGTTACCCTTGCTGCACTGCCTTGCCCCGAAGTCTGGGGCAGTACCTCCGCACATGACTGAGAACCCCGCACTCAAAACAACCTCTTGGTACTGTGGAATGTTGACTTAAAGCCTGATCCTGATGGCCTGAATACCCACTGGAGGAACCCTGGACAGTTGGTGGGTGATAGAAACTCTCTGGAATAGCACTAAAATAAGGCCGCACTAGGGCACACCGAGGAGGCAGTGATGTCGGGTAAGTAGGCCTGCTAGACTAACCCCGCACGAACATACCTCTACTCACACCCTCGATCCTCCGATCTATCTCCACAACTAGCTTGTAAGAAGTCCTCATCTCAACCTTTCAGGCCATAGTGGCCTGAATACCAGTGTGCAAGCCCGCAACAAATCTCTGTACTCTCTGTGCATCGGTAGGAAATATCATAAGTGCATGGCGAGACAACTCAGAGAATCTCGCCTCATGGTCGATCACAGACATCTGACCCTGTTGAAGCTGCTCGAATTGAAATCGCAACTCCTTTCTCTGAGAGGGTGGAATATACCTATCTAGGAAGATACAGGTGAACCTGTTCCAAGTCATGGGAGGAGAATCTACTAGTCTGCCAAGAAGATAGGACTGCCACCACCTACGGGCCCTGCCCTCCAACTAAAAAGTAGCTAAGTCTACCCGATGGGGCTCCAATATCCTCATGTTGTGCAGTATGTCCTTGCACTGATCAACCAAGTCCTGGGGGTCCTCATGTCACTCACCTCCAAAGACAGGAGGATGAAGTATGGTCCATTTATCCAATACCTTCCGCGGCTCACCGACAGCACTTGGTCTGGGCTCTGGCACAACTGCTACAACTGGCTTAGCTCCGCCCACGGGTAGTGCACCCGGGGTCTGGTACACGGCAACTGTGTTTCCTAGAGCTTGAGCGATATGGATCTGTGTCCCCATCCCGCCTGGAATCCCGGTGCGGACATGAAATCTACCGGGGCTAGCTTTGCTGCAGGCACCTCGCCTTGCTCCTTAATAATATGATCCTCTACTGGATGCACTGGTGGCATAGTTGGAGAAACTCTGGTACGTCCTCATCCTCCACCACGGGCTAGAGCCTTCCCTCGGCCTCGGCCTCGGCCTCTAGCAACAGGGGGAGCAGCTCTTCCCTGGTCTGGAACATCCGTAGAGCGCGTTCTCACCACCTGTGAGAGAATAAGAGAAAGATACTTAGTACCACATCAATTGCACGATAGGAGATGAAGAAAGGTAGTTTCCTAACACCCTATAGCCTCTCGAAGATAAGTACTGACGTCTCCGCACCGATCCACAAGACTCTATTAGGTCTGCTCATAACTTATGAGACCTACGTGAACCTAATGCTCTGATACCATGTTGTCACAACCCAAATCTCTTATGAGCCGTGATGGCGCCCAACATTACCGCTAGGCAAGCAAAATAGTGAATTAGACAAATTATTTCTCTTTAAATGAATTTCCAAAAAAAAAGCAAATTTTTCCTTACTTAAGAGATATTAAGAAATAACAGGTTTAAATACATAAAAGGAGAGTAGCTGAGTGCAGTAAACCATAGTAATACTCCAAAACTACAAGTCTACTGGTGTATGCCAAGACGTGGTATCACAAGTGTATAAGCACTAATGGATTATACAAAACCCTATCTACTATCTTAAATTGAAATAGAAAGAAATGGATATAAAGGAGAGACGCTAGGCACTGCAGAATGGCTCAGAAATTCAGCTCATCACTAGGCCTCTGGGTAATGGGGATGCGCGCTGGGGTGATCGCCAAGTGCACCTACCTCGGATCCTCCACAGTTAGTGCAGAAGTATAGCGTGAGTACATAAACAATATGTACCCCGTATGTATCAAGTCTAATCTCAAAGAAGTAGTGACAAGAAGTCGACATCGACACTTACTATGGGCTAACAATAAGATAAAGGAACTTTAAATAAGCATGGGATATGAAACAATAAAAATAACTCGTCAACATAAAAGGACAATTAATTTTCTCACAATGAAATAAATTTCGAGTAAATCCATGCCTTCTATAACTGTAACTTCACAAGTTACATAATAAATTCAAGTATGATTAGACTTCGAGTATTAATAAGCATGATTTATGCCGAGGTCATGCGGCTCGAACTAGAATAACGTGTACACTACCGAGGGACGTGCGACGCGATCCATAGATGCATCTATATACTGCCGAGGTGTTCGGCCCGCTCAACAAGAAGAGAAAGATACTTTATAAGTATTTGCCTTAAACATTTTTAAGGATTAGTACACAAAATCATACAAATTTCATTAACAGCCTTTCACAATTTCCTCTAGCAAGTTCTAACATAATTTTAGGCACTTTTATTAACAAGTAGGGTGCAAACATTTCAAGTAGTTCATGATATAGGTCCTAAAACTACCCGTACATAAGCATAATTAGTAGCTACGCACGGACTATCTTCACCTTGTACGTACGTAGGCCTCCACAATTAGAGTCAAACATTAATTTAAATCACCTATGGGGTAAATTCTCTCTTACAAGGTTAGACAAGAGACTTACCTCGTCTCAAAGCCCACTTTCCGGTCACAATTTCGCTTTAAAGCCCCAACTCGGTGCCGATCAATCTGAACCTAGTCAAATATTATATAATTTAATCAATACATTCTCAAAAATTTGTAATTTAACTATTAGATTAATTACCCAACCCAAATTGGAAGAATTCCTAAAATTCACCGCCGGCCTCAAGAACTCAAGTATATAATTTTCATCCCATTCCATAACCATTTTCGTGGTTGAAATCTCTTCTTTTTTTTAATCAAAACCTAGGTTTTTCATCTAACCCATGATTTTTCACAATATACAAGTTAAAATCTATCCATAATCTATGTATTTATCTCACAATAGGTAATATTAACTTACCTCCAAGTTGCTATGTGAATACCCCTCTCAAGAAGCTCTAACATTGCCCAAGAATGAAGATAACGGGCTCAAATATGGTTGAGCCCCGTTTTTAAAACATTCTGCCCAGCACAGCAACCCCCTTCTTCGCGAACGCGGTTAGGGCCTCGTGTTCGCGATGGCAAAACTCCCCAGGCCCAAAGAATGTTCTTTGCGAATGCGGCAGGGGCCCCGCGAATGCGAAGGCTTGCCTGGCCTACCCTACGCGAACGCTAAGGGTAATTTGCACTGGCCCTCCCAGGCCCTTTTTCTTCTACGCGAACACGGGATGGCCTTCAAGAATGCGTAGGCCTGGGATATCAAAATTCGCGAATGCATCCCTCTACCTGCGAACGCGAAGAAAAATCACACAATCCCCAAATCCTTCATCGTGAACATGAGGCTCCTTCCGCGTTCGCGAAGAAGGAAACCAGAACTGGAAATTCAGGTTTTTCCAACTTAGCTCTGGGTGGTTCCAAATGCACCCGAGCCACTCGGGACCCCGACCAAATACACCTACAAGTCCTTAAACATAATACGTACCTGCTCAAACTCTCGAAACGCATAAATAACAACAAAACTAAGAATCTCACCCTAAAACCAAATTCAACTAAATTATGAATTTAAACTTTCCAATTCGCTCTGAATGCACTGAATCATACTTAAACTACTCGGAATGGCACCAAATTTTGCGTGTGAGTCTTAAATTACCATACAAAACTATTTCCAGGATCGGAACCCCAAATGGACCTTGATAACACCAAAATGTACTCCAAACCAAATTTAAAGAACTCTAAAACCTTCAATAAGGCAACTTTTACTATTAAGCACTGAAACGCTCCCAGGTCATCCAAAACCCGATCCGAAAATATTCCCAAGTCCAAAATCATCATACGTACCTATTGGAACTGTCGAATCCCAGTTTTGAGGTTGTTTACTAAAAATATTGACCAAGGTCAAACTTAGCCTTTTTAGACAACCTCAAGGAACCAAGTGTTCCGATTTCAAGCCTGAAACCTCCCAAACTCTGAACTAACCATCCCCGCAAGTCATAAAACAGTTAAAGCACATACAGGGAGTCTTATTTAGGGAAACGGGGTGTGAGAAAGAAAAATGACCGATTGGGTCGTTAACGAAGAGATTCAACAAATTCAATTAAGGATAAGCAGATTATGGAAAAGATAATAATAACTTCAACTAATGATAAGAAATTACCGAAAAGATAATAATAACTTCAATCAAGGATAGACAATTACAGAAAGGATAACATGGAAATAAAAAGAGCAACGACTTCAGCTAAGGCACATAAGAGTTTAATCGACAATAAGGGTAAAATATGGAGCAATTAATTCCAAATAAGACACGTAAAGGTAGATTCAGTAAATGGGGAATTTAACTTGACAACACAACTTCATATTTAATGGACATATGAACCTAAGAGCCCTAAACGGTCAAATTTTCACAAATAAGCCCGAGAACGCACTCGTCACCTCGCGTACACGGACTTCACATGATACAGTTAGTACTAAGGACTCAAATCCTAAGGGGTATTCCCCCACATAAAGTTAGGCAGATACTTACCTCAAAGAAGATATATTGTTACTCTAAAATGAACGTCTCGAGTGAAACAACCTCCGAAAGGCTCAAATCTAGCCAAAATAACTTCAAATCATAAATAAAACTCATAAGAAACCATTTCGGATAATAAAGATTCAATCTTGAATAAAAACTAAAAAGTCAACCCCCGGACCCACACCTCGAAACCCTATAAAATTTACAAAACCTGAACACCCCTTCCGATACGAGTTCAACCATGCCAAAATTATCAATTTCTGACATTACTTCGTCCTTCAAATCATCATTTCACATTTTGAAAGATTTCTTCAAAATTTCCACTTTCCTCAACTCAAAACACTAATTATAATGTAAAAATAAAGATAGAATCATGAAATATAATAAATTTCAGGTGAAGAACACTTACCCTAATGATTTGTTTGAAAACCCACGAAGAATCGCTCAAAACCGAGCTCTACAATTCAAGATATGATAAAAATGACCAAACCCTCGATTTTGGAAATATATTTTGCTGCTAGGTATTTGCACATCGCGATCGTGGAAGGAATAATGCGATCGCGAAGAAGAAAATGGTTACTGCCCCAAAATATACTATGCGATTATGGATGAACTCATGCTATTGCGAATAAGGAGCAACTGATGCCCCCAAGAAACGTGATCGCGAATGGCTCCATGCGATCGTGGACTGGCCATGCACACGTGAAGAAGAAAAATATGGCAAATCACAAGTATGCTACATGATTGCGGCTAACACTACGCGATCGCGAAGGAGGTTATCAAACACCAGAACTTTAGCATTCCAAAACATAAGAAAATGGGTCGTGGCCCATCCGAAGCGCACCCGAGC